>WJFB01000153.1:0-92941 GCA_009870185.1 Pygmarrhopalites habei
CTGAAAATTGACTAATTCTCTCACAATTATTTGTGACAGAAATTTTTGTGGATTTTGTAATTTTTTACTCCCTCTTTCCTATTTTCTGATCCCAGCCTTGGTGGAATGATATGTAAGACTTTGCATACATGTTGTATTATAGGCACTTTCAATTTCCCTGGGTATGTGTTGTGTATATGTCACAGAAATATACAATCTTACATTTGTACAGTTCTGTGGTGTGTGTATTGTATCATAAATAGGTACTTTTAATTTTTGTGTTGAGAGTGAGATGGAGTTCATATTGTATATTCATATTTTAAAGATGTTACGACGAATTGTACTTTAAAAGTCCTTGTGTGCTGCTTCGAGAGTCTAAGAATTTAAAGAATTATATAATATAAACCAGAGCCATCATCAATTAAAGCCCCATTTAAAATGAAAAAAAATCTATAAATAATAATATTTTCCTGACACGGAAGCTGAATCGAAATTGGACTGATGGTAATTTGGGTTTCCATTGCCGCCGTTGTGTTTGGCAGATTTTTGGCTAATCAGTCCCCTCTACAAAAGAATAATACCAACATGGTACAGTATAAATGAATGTAGTAGTAAATTTATAGTTATTATTAAAACAGTCATTTTATTTAATAAATGTTTTGTCACAAATTTCACTGACCAATTAACTGTGTCTCCGTTCAAAAATACATTCATACTCAAGGCAGTCTGAATAATAGATAGGCCATCGTCACTTTAACCCTCGTCCTCCCCTCTCTGTCCCTCTCTCGCATATTTTTGTTATGATGGGGGATGACAAGAGTCCCCATGCGCTCAAAAAAAAATTGGCACACTACTACTCGGAGGCCAGGTACATATATAGGGCCGTCGTCGTCTATACTTTAATAAAGTGTTACATGTTTTGACCATGGCAGTGGGCATTGGCCTCTTGATTGAGCAATCGTCTCCCCTCCTCCCCCTTCATATAATAAATAAGGCATAATAATATTCATATGTACAAAAGTCAAAGGGATATGTGTGTGACGGCGGACTGAGAGTGTAAAAGTGTGTGTGTGTAAACATCTAGCAGCCTTTTTTTTTTCAAAGACATTTTCATATGATTAACTATTACATTATAAAGAGGGAACGAATGCACGCAAACTTGTTTCAATACCCTTCTCTGTACTCTAATACAGTGTGTGTTTGTACTTTGTGTAGATATACACAAATTGTGTATTATATTAAATTTTGACTGCTGAGCTCCACAAAGTTTTCTACACACACAAGAAGACAGTCAATAGCAAGGAAGGTTTGCAAAAATAAAGTGCAGATAGTAACAGCTAGGCACGACCCTATAAGACATAGAATATGATACTACGATATGTATGCATGTACTACCCTGTGTGTGTAGTTATACGGGGGAGTGAAAATGCACATTTGAGAGAGAGAGAGAGAAAATCATACACACATCTTATTTAACATGTTGCGAATAAAAAAGATATTTGAACATGAATCATGTATGTACAACTACATATATCAAAAGAACTCTTTTTTTAAACTGCAATGGAGAGTAAGTACAATAATTTTGTGTATTATTATTAAGTATATGTAGCAAAGAAAAGTAGTTTCAATGTTCCCCGGATAGAAAAAGACTGTTAGAGTTGAGTGCAGCGAGTTTTAGCCTCGAGCTAACAGTACAGTTAACATCATTCATTAACATTAGAATAGTGAAGAGAGTAGAGTAAAAGAGGATATATCACCCACCTACAACGTCATGTGTAGCTGTACAAAGTATACATTAAAAAATGTGTGTAGTATGGTAGTCTCAGCACAATTTGTATGTAGCATATAATAGGAATACAGTAACAAAGTAATATAAGATTTCCAACTTTGTTGAAGCTCCTTTGATGTGTGTGATGTTCTTTATGACTACATTTAAGTACGAACATTTGTGTGTGGGGAGAGGACGGTATAATAAAGTTGATTTTTTAATGGGTATAGCAAACAGAGAGGAGTATAGACAGGGATATTGTGTGTGTGGATGAATGTGCGGTATAGAGACTGCCTTGGAATTGAAAGCGAAACTAAAGTGGGTGAATGACTTGAGATAACCCCCTTTTTCCTTTCCTTTATAATATTATTATTATACTTGCTCTCAAGTTGTTGGGTCGTAGAGGATGAAGCCCTCCTTCACTTCTCATCATGAATCACCCGGAGCTGGCACAAAACATTCTTTTCAAGATGACTGCCAAAAATAATTCTCAATTGACGGGTTGGAAAATTTATTAAGTTTTCTGTCTGTATCAGGTGATCGTCATCCCCAGACACAGTCTCTCTTCCATGGATCAAGTGATGTCCCTTCAAATTGTATTTTGAGAGAGACAAAAAACTCCTTTTGCTTAGCAGTTCCATTTGGAAAACCCTCATTTTATCTAATTAACACCGTAATCAATTGGAAGGATGAACTAAATATTCATTGACTTACAACACATTTTTGATGACAATTCTTTCTCTCATTTCACTTTCAAGGTCCACCATTTTCGTCCTGTTCGCCCCACACTGACCACTCGTGGACTACGACAAATAATTTTGAGGTGCTTTTTCCGTCTCTCTCTTCTATAAACTACATTTAGCTCCAACCCTCGTTTCTCTTTTAAATATTAATTTTCCTTCAAGTTTACTTTATTATGACAAGATATAGGATAAAATTCCTCCTCTCCATCTAAAATTACATCAAAAATAAACAAACAGTGCATGGCAAATATCAAGAGGATCAGTATTATGCAAATCCTCTTCTTTTCAATAATATTTTGTGATGAAAGTACATCTTTGTCCATTAATACACAATTGCCAACTTAAAATCTCTATTTTTTCCTAATCCTCGGTCATTGGACGTCGAGATTTACATGAACTACAGAAAAAAGTATTGACTTGTAATATCCCCAGATCCATATCTCCCTATTAATTTGTTTGAGACGTAATCAGAGAGAGAGAGAGAGAGATGGTAAAATGGGTATAATCACTAACAATTAAAAATCAAGAAGAGGAGAGACGAACAATGAAGCTAATTATAATGTACACAGCCATGGATTATCCATTACGACTCTCTATCCTTCGGATCAGTCTGGGAAAAATTCACAATTTTTTTAATATACGAGAGTAATAGTAAAAGTAATTGTGAGTTCGAGTAGAAAAAATCATGCTGTACATTTAACATTTGAGGATCGCGACGATAATCAATTCTCCTGTGCATTTCCCATCATTATATCACTCGTCCGTCTTGGAACTACCCAAAGTTCCGTGTCATCCATGTGCTCGTGTGTATGGCTGACTGTGTGTGTGCACGTGTGTGCAAATGTGTGTGTGAAAAAAAGAGTTGAAGGAGTGTGAAAACACTTAATTGTAATTTAATATGTTGCTTCATAATAATGGATTTTTTTAGAAACTTTGGAAATCAGACTTTCGTCCACGACAGCATATTCTATTCCATTCTATTTTACAAATACTTGTACGACAATTCAGCAAACAACTGTACAACTCCCCATCCCCTCCATCCTTCACATTAATGATCAATGAAAAGAGTCAAAGATTTCGCGTACATACTAAACTCAGCATTTTATTCTTCTACTAGAAAGAGCGAGAGAGAGAAAAGGAATCGTGATGGAGTTTGAGAGTCCTGAGTACAATATTAGTACTTTTTCCTTTTGCTACTGAAACTGAAGCAAGTCAAAGGATTGTTGCAGAAATTGTGTGTTTATTTGTGTCTTTTTGTATTAAGCCTGAACTAATCTTAAGAATGAATTTTCCTTGTAAGAGAAGAAGAGAGGAGTGAGGGAGGGGGATAGAAAAATATTTAATTGCAAAGTTCCACCATTATCCTCCTTCCCTCCCTATTATAGTCGATTGTATAAAATGAGAAACGTGGAGATTTCACTTTCTAGGGGGGAGGGGAAGAGGAGGCCACAAGAAAGAGAGAGAGATACATTCTTGTACAGTTTTTGGACTGGGTTCAACGATATTTTTTCAATGATGATTAATTGTATATGCAATAAATACAATGATGCTCTGTGTATCCTGTACTATAATAATAAAAGAGAAGACACTTTTCTCTCTCAAGTCTCTGTTCCCTTCATATGGCATAGCATGGATGTAAGTAAGTAAAGAGCATTAAGTACGATCATATTTTACATGCAAGTACCTTTACCTTTAAATTGTAATTTGTCCAAAGTGCGTGGAAGCGTGAGTTGTACAATTGTAAATGGACGAAGTTGAAGTATATTAAACAATTTTTAACCATTTTTAAATCTCTATTGTATTGTACTGCTATAGGTGTACATACACAAAACACACGTTGTACAGGATGATGATGATGATGATGATGATGATGAGGACTACACAAAAAGTGAGTGGAGTGCTGTCGAGTCAAATATGTAAACTGTAATAGAGTATAATACGCCCATTTTCCCTTCTCATTATTAGTTGGAAGAAGAAGGAAGATTTCTTTTTTCAAGAAAGTTTCTCTCTCACTCTTGGCCGTCTGTCTACCCTCTCCTATTATGTAGTCACAGTAGAGGGAAAAAATGTATAATCATAAATTCAACATACAGGATCAATGTGAGTGCATTATCACCATCACATTTCTTTCTCTCTCCCTCTTCAGATGTCTTCCATCTCGACTGCAATTTTTGACTTGCAGTGCAAACACACAGACACAGAGCGGAAAAATGGGTTTGGCTGTGAGTGTGTAGCTAAATAATTTTGACTAAAGTGTAGTGTAAAGGGATGGACGGAACATTTATGAAAATCATGTTCAATTACAATCATTACAGAGTCACATGGTGAGAGAGGGTTTCTTTCTTTGACATTTGGCAAGTCTCTCTTTCTTTCCCAGCTGACATTTTTTCTTGTCGAGATTATATATTTATGACAAAACAAGTTGTTGGTCTAGTCCTTGAGTTTGAGTGTGTGTGTGAGAGAGAGAGAGAGAGAGAGAGAAGAGGAGGATCGGAAACAAGTCCAAAATTGATTAAAGTTGACCGACCATTCGTGTGATGTGGATCTTAGTCGTAAACTCTTTGGAGAATGGATGAGTTTCTATAATAAAATTAATGTGTGCACACACACGTGTATGTGTGTGTGTAGAAAGGGTGTGTGGGTATTTAACATTCGTAATGAAGGGGACCTTAGGAAACAAGTCATGCAGCCAAAATCATTTTTACGTAAAGGTCAAAATTGAGAAGAGAGTTACATTTCCGCCATCCCCACACTTCACTCCTCTCACATAAATTTAATTGTATATTATAGAGTATGCAAATTTGAAAGTAAAACAAACAAGATTGTACATTACAGCAAACTAACACACACACACATGGGGTGAAGTGTAATTGACAGATTTTCTTTTTGTCAATTAAAATCCTTTGTAACTTTATGGAGGGGAGATGGTCAATAAATAATTACACGATATTGAAGTGTAAATCTTTTACTTTCATTGTCAATTTGTGGATACCATACAATTACGTGTGCTTAATGCAGATGTGTGTGTATGTGTGTCTGTGATGTAAAAGGACTGATCCCAATTTGATTTTTTATGACCCGTTCATAATCCCTTGTGTGTGAAGTGTGAGTTCATAAATTAAATATCTTGATTTTTTTTTGTTAATCAATTTGTACATTACTAGATATGTGGTGTGTAGTATTTCACAAAAAATGAATGCTCCAGTTAAGTGACTCCTTGTGTTTAACAGGGGGTCATGGAATGATCATAAAATAAATTTGCACTAATGGACAAAACAGAAATGGAGGGAGTGTACATTACATATGGACGTACTGTATAGTGAATTGGGATGCCACTTTTTCTCTCCCCTTTTAGAATTGGTGACATTTCAAAAGGATTTTTGCTGAGTGTGACAAACATGATGAGGACGTTTCCTTATTGTACATTTATACTCGTCTCTCTTCTCATTCTGTGTTAAGTATTACAGTAATACTTACTATCCACATGAAAAGGAAAAAAAGATACGATGACAGATGACGGGAAAGCTGGAAACGATCTCTCTTTTTCATACATAAGTTGCATTTGCTGTTGTCGCTGTGTACAGTCAAAAAATTATACAGTTGTTTGCATAATACTTTGGCACCAGAAAAAGTTGTTTGTCCCATAATCAAAATTCATCATACATGCGGGATACTGCATTTGTTGTGCACTGTCAAGTGTATGCTAATTTTGTTCATCTTGGTCAGTTTCTGAGATTATCACACACACAATTATTGTGGATTCTGTGTGCGTTCACTTAATAATAAATTCTGTCAAAAATTGTAAACTCATCCAGCTTCCTCCTTTTTTGAAAAAAATTTACCTTTCCATTTAGTCCCTACAAATAATTGGTATAGAAAAAAATATCAAAATCTATAAGTATAAGATCTATTCCTCGTAAACTTGTGTATGTAATTGACAATTTAAAAATTACACTTCCAGAAGCTCGTTAACGTGCACGTCATACAATTCACTCGACAGTTTAGATGCAAAATTAAAATTAAATGATAATCCTTCTATTTTTATTTTGGATTGATAAAATAGCTTTAATGTAGGAGGGAGTTTTAGTGGTGCTTGAAATCGAAATTAAATATTCAGATAAGGTGTAGAGAGTGCAGGAGTAGTAATATTTCTGATAACATGGATAAGCCATTTAACTCCCTCTTGTTTAAATGCAAAAATATAAAAATAAATATTTTCCGATGACTTTAAGACGAGTCGTTGAATCCCTCCTTCTCCTTTGACATTCAAACTAATTAATGATCCAACTGCATTCGACTGCAGTCTTCAAAGTATTTACCAACATTTACGTACACATGTAATCTAGTAACGTGTGTATGTGTGTGTGGAACTCCTTTAATGTGTTGTGTGTATCTCTCTCTGTGTACTTGGAAAGTTTGAAAGAAATTAGACTATTATTATGTAAAGGATGAGTGCAGTGCACCGTGTGTAGATGTAGACCAGTTATTATTTACATCTTTACGATTCTTTATCATTATTATATTTGTACATACAGAAAAGAAACGGAAAGTGAGTGTCTAGCTCAATTTGCAAAAAATGAAGAAGATACAGTAAGAGAGGAGGAGAGCGAGAGAAACAGGCGTAGCAAGAAAAAGTTGAGCAACTCAAAACTCAAAGAGTTCAGGTACAAGTTCGTCAACTTGGCCTACGTTTCTCTCTCTCTCTTTATCTCTCTTAAATGCTTTCAACACTGAAAATCTCAATGTTGAATGTGGAAATATAACGCACATGATATAATAATAAGAGACGACGACGACGACGACGACGTGTGTGTGTGTGACGTGTCAAGACCTTTTCTTTATAAGTTGGCATTCACAACTTTTGAAAAGTGTGTGTTCACACACACACACACACACACAATTCTAGACTAAAAAAATGACTGTTACTCCCTATCTCTTTTGTGTCATAAACTTTTTTTGTCTTCCCTTCATTTTCACTTGAACTCCCTCAAATTTGATGAGGAAAGAATAACATCCTTTCCTCTTTGTCATGTTTTCACTTCCTATATTTTTTCAATTGAAAAAAACCAATCAACCAATCCAAATTACAAATATACACTCCATAACTTGTAATTAGTTTGACTTTAATTAGTCATATGTGTATTACAACAGTACACACGCACAATTTTCCGGAAATGATTCCACAATCCCTCCCTCATCAATTGTGGACGTTTTAGAAGTCTCTTAATCACAGTTTCAATTAATTTATCTGTCGTCTTTCCTTTCCATTTAATATTTTGATGTAATGACGTGGGGAGGGGGAAATCGGATTTATTTTTGAATGGTAATTTTCTCTCTTCTTCTCTCTCACACAAATGTACAAATTGTAAATTTAGAAATTTGAGAAGAAAATTTAAAGCAATACAATTTTAATTGAATTGTCCTCTTTTGAATGTTTTATCCTGATGCGGATGAACTGCGTTGTTTGAGAATGACAGGTGAGTGAACCGCAGGGTTTGTTATTTTAATTACACAAAGCAAAAGACGGACGACTGTACAATACATACACATATTCAACATGAAAGATCCACGCGACTACCATCAGACAAAATCCTACTTTGGGAGGGAAAGTATTTTAATGCCAGTGAAACTGATCAAATTTTGAACTTTGAGGGAATTTGTACAAAGGAGATCAAAAAAGACCGAATGACGAATGTGGAGATCGCAGACAGTCTAATATTATTATATCAGTATTTGTTTGGACGTTCCTGACTTTCCCAGGAATGTGCTTGTACTTGAGAGAGAGTGTGAGTGTGTGTGTGTAAAGGTCAATAGCTCCGAGTCAATTCGAATTTAAATGAGGGGCACACATTTCAACATTCTCTAATGACCCTGTGTAGCCCATCTCAAACTGTGTGTGTGTGTGGAGGTACAATGGGAATTTGTGATGTTGAGCAGGGACCAAAATTTGCCAAATTTCTGTTGTACAATTTCAAGTGGAGAGGAAGAAGAAGAAGAGACTGAAGCTGACAACCTCATTTTTTATGATTCAACGAGTGAAAGTCCTACCCCACGAATCACGGATGCACCACTTTAATTTTTTCTTCTCTCTCTCTCTCCTCTTCTTATCCATCTCAACTCCAATTACCCCCAAGGAGAAGAGTGGGGGCATTTCTCTCCAAAATTTAAAACATTCATTCCTCCTGACTGCCAAAAATGTTAAGTTGGTTCATTGATAAAGCTGATAATGTATGCTCAACTGTACATACAAGTATTATATGATCCACGAAACTGAGAGTATCAAAACCAAAGAGTGTGAAATATTACTTATGATTCTGCCAACCTCTCTCTCCTTCTCCTCTTAATACATTGTCTGTTTAGACAAATTGAGATTTATCTCACTTTCAAAACTTTAAATCCTATTGTGTGTGTTGACTCTACGTACACTTTGTAGTTGTAGTACATTGTACTGAATAAATAATTCTAGAAAAATGTGCTCAACTTTGTAATCTCTTTTTTTAATCTGAGGGACAAGTCCATGGAATGACCATGATGAATTTTTCCTTCATTTTTCATTTTCTCAAAATAATTCAGAAACAGGAAAGATTAAAAGGCTACTTCATCCTCGCCATCACTTTCCTATCTTACGCACTTGAAGGTCCGGCTTGCCCACACATTCACACAATATTGTCTGAAGTCTGAGGTCAACCTAGGGCCATGACTCATGACCATGACTCGACTACTTCAAGATTTGTGGGTTATTGCTCCTCAATGTAAGTACAATGCAGAAGCCTTAGCATAATTAAAATTATTGTAGGTATTGTTTATGTGTCGACAATATTTGTAGTTGGATTTATGAAATGAAACTTCAAAATGATACGAAGGTATTAAATTCTGATATTAATTTCATGTGATGTACCTTACACATTACACAACAAACTTACTATTAGAGTAATAATTTTATTGCAAATTCTCTTCTATTCGCTGTCGTTCGTTCTAATCCCCATTCTGAGTTGACACAGGAGGAAGAGGACGAGCAGGGAATTCACAAAACTGTATGTGTGTGTGTGTATGGAAATTAAAGTACACAAAAGGAATCCAAAAAATGAACTTTAATTGGCACAATGACATCCCTCGCGAAAATGTTCACATCCCTCTTTCCCTCTTGTCCATGAGTGAGACTGTTTTATGTGTATGTGTGTGTCTTCATTTCCAGTCCGACCATATGACAAAAAAGTTGACTTAACCTTATTCAATCAAGAATATAAATTGGCCTCATAAGGATCAATGTACAATAAGAACTTATTGGAAATTGACGCACTGCGTTGTATATATTTTTATCCAAAATTACCACACACACACACTACATACAGTACATAAGTATTCTTGTATACATTTGGCTCTCAATTGTTTCTGGTTTCTGGCAGACACTCCTCACTCACTCTCGAGTATGTAACAGGGTCCAGGTAAATAAACAAAGACTGGTTGTGTGGTTGGTGATAATGTTCCTGTTAACCACTCAACATCGGTCTCGTCATCAAACCCCCCCCCCCCCTCTCTCCCTTCTCCCATCAAAATGAAAGCAAAAGTAACTCACAACTTCCTCCTCTGCCTCTCTTCTCTTCCTCAATCTGTCGCAGTTATACAAGTTACAGGAGGGAAAAACTGTAAACAAATCCAACTATTTCTCAACAATTTCTTCTTTCTTCCGTTTTTCTGTCCTCATAAATCATGACAAGAAGAGAGAGAATAATTAGTTTTAAATTAGAATTGCATAACTTCCTAATTGGACTTCTAACTGGAGGTGGCTGGAAGTGGATGCAATTTTATGACAATTTTGCACACACATGTACTTACACAGCTTTTTACATAACTGTATTTATTATAAATTGGTGTGTACTGTTGACAAATTCTCTCTCTCTCTCTCTGAAATATGTAAATGATTATCGTGGGACTAAAGGTAAACTGAAGGGACGATGATGGTATTGTCTACCTCTGAAAATCTGAAATAATGTATCTAGCACATTCTTTGATCTAAATATAAATATTAGAAAAAGAGTGAAGGCGGAGGAGAAGGAGAAGGAGGAAGAAGAATCTGTGTCAATTCCATTGACGTCACAAGTCAAAACAGACAGTGAAAAGAGAAGAGAAAGAGGGAAGGAAGAAGATCCTCTCTTTTTATGATGATGCACTTTATGTCTCCCTCCCTCCTCCCTCCTTGTCAGCTGGTTGTATTTAATTAAATCCGTCTAACCTGTCTACACGACAGTAAACCCATAATTGACCGACACACACACACACCAGAGAGAAAGAGAGAGGGAAAGAAAGAGGAAAGGATAAACACACTGGTGACCAATTCCGGGGGGTAGCTTTAATACAAATACAAATATTTGGATTTGATCAAGGAAGTAATCTTCCTACATCCTACATACACAACACAACACATACACATTCACACGCATTCATCACTGCACCACTTTTCCCCAGTTTTTACTTCCGACTTTCCCTCCCATCCATAACAATCATCCGAGCAATGTACCCGGGTGTAATGTGTACCGGATGAAAGTACCATTTTCCATGTACACTTCCACGTACAAATAGGTACATGTGTGGAATGACCCATAAGAATAATATTTTGGCATGAGTTGACATTTTTTGCGGATTATAAATTATTGATATTAATACACGATATACCTCTTTCCCTCACACACACACACAAGTCAAAAAGCATAATGGAGAGACATGGACAAAAAAGAGAGTCCAGTCCACTCACTTCAAAGTTCAAATGAGAGAGAGAGAGAGAAAGGTTAGCCGACATGGCATTAGCCTTTGTCTTCCCTGTCTGTGAGTGAGAGTCTGTGAGAGAGAGTGTGTGTGTGGATGGAATGGAGAAAGACAAGGTAGTAAGGTAGGCCCTAGAAAAGGATATATGGAGAAAGAGAGGGAAAGGTACACCTAATTGTTGTTGTCTCTCTCTCTTCCTATGACTGTGTGTGTGTGTACGACGAGAGTTCATCGTATCCCGAGTTATTACGGACTGCAAAAAGGGTGGATAGGAAGGGAGAAGGTAGATGACGTAGTGGGGTCGCAAAAAAAAGAATTACGACATTCATAATTCATTCAGTCATACAGACTACCCGGGTAGACAGACAAGACGGTGGTGTGTTTTGGTGATGGTGTGTGTGTGTAGACCGTTCTGAACTATTTATATATTTATAAAACAGACTTGACTATATCCTCCGCTGTAGTATGTAGTATGAGTAGAATGAAAGGAAGTATAAGGAATATGAAGAGTGGAGGCAGACGGCGAGAATTTGTGGACGGACGTGGAATTACATAGTCTAAATATACGTACGTATGTGTAGTTTATAGTAGAGGAGCTTACGATACGATTTTTAGAGTTCATCGTTCCTCCGTATATCGATTCGGTTTGAGAGGCTAATGCCCAGCCTAGTTTGTGCAAAAGCGCGCACCGGGCACCGACCGACCCTGCGGACTATATATATGTGAGTGTACACACAGACTACCAGAAACTACCTTAACCTCTACCGTAGCTGGAGAAAGTGGGGCCAGGTGTTACTCCTACATGAGGGTGGGATGAGGAGAATCATTTTGAAGAATTGATTCAACTTTCTCCATGGTGAGGATTAAAGAGAGGAAATTGTGGATTGAATTATTCTTAAATGAGATCCTACACTTTCGGATGTGGTCGTACTGAGATTGGGGGACGTACGACACCGGGTTTCCTCCTATTCAAGTTTCTGGGAATAGAACAAGGCAATTTTCGTACAGTAGAGAGTCTGTGTGTGTGAGAGGCTCTCGCTGGCAAGTTCTCGGCAATGCACTTGATGTCCTCACTATAGTATATCCATCCTGTCATTCTCCTTTATATTTTGTACTATGGAGTACTATACCATTTTCCAGTATCTCTCTCTCTCTCGTTCCTTTACCAATTCCAGAAAAAATAGACGCATGAACTCTACTGCGTAGAGAAATTGCGTCCACGCAAAAACCAAGGATCCTTTTCAGCTGTAATCCTGTGTCTGTGTGTACACTTGTAGTAATATAATGGAGTGTACATACGACTTTCTTTATTTACACTTTTCAAAAGGGGGAATGGAGGGAGAGAAATCCAATTATAATTAGATTCTGTGTATCATGTGACTACATTTATTTTTATTCTTAGTATTCTCATCACGACATTTTTCCATATCCGGCCTCGCCCACACCTTCTCTCTCTATTTCATAATTTTGATTATAATAAATTATGGTATAAAATATTTTCATAAATTGCAAGCAGACTCAAAGGAGAAAAGTATATAAATTAAATTTGTAACCGCTTGAAAAATTTTGTCTGGAGTTTTAATTTGTCAAAAATGCACGTAATGTAAAATCTATACGAAGCTAAAAATAGAATTGACTCTTCAGAATGACATACAAGGGAACAATTAGCACTAGGAATTTTCCTGGAATTTAATACTGTTATGAACAACATGTAGATGTGAGTGAATTAAAAGTAAAGACGTCATATGAAATGATGATGATGAAATGATGACATGTCGTAATCCCAGAGATTTTTTTATAGTCCATTTCCAGTTTGAATTGCACGCATTTAACTTTTGTTATGAATTACGTAGTATTTTATTAAATACGTCTTTAAGAATATTAAAATAAAACGTTCACCTTTTCCCCCTCTCACTCCGTCTTTGACAAATGTCGTAAAATATGATTTGTTCAAGTAAATAAAAAACACACAATAATTTATTTTGACAGTCTTCAATTTGATGTCCTAATAAAACAATTGTCAAGTTGTTTGGTATTACGAGCTTCAATGATAATTCTAGTTCAAAGTCTTACCAATACTTTCAAGGTGCACTTTTCACACACCCAATAAAACTTTGGAATGAATAACGCAACGTAGAAGCATGAACCAAATAAAATGATTCAGAAAAAATTGGATCCGAGAGAAAGCAGATTATTTAACAGCTCCATCTGAGTTTCAGATTTTGGGGAGAGAAATGAAATTGTAATAATTTAAATGAAAAATTTGGACAACAAATACACAGTCGGACACACACACACACATGGACTGTCAAGATAAGAAACGTAGAGTGTTTTGCATTATTGATTCGCATCTGGTGTAGATTGTAACTAAGAAGTATGATTAATAACTGTACTGGTTGTCAAGAATGTAGAGAGAGAACTGAAGAGTCAGGTCACCCAAGAATAATTAAAGTAAATGTGTGTGTGTGTACGTGGTGGTTAATAGTGCGTGGCCAGACATATTTGTACATGATAGACAAACAGAAAACGCATTTTAATTGACAAGGGTGAATGTGGAGGTTGAAATGAAGAGTGAATAAATAGTGACTGGGGTCAGGGTGAAATTCTCAAAGGGCAAAAATCAGATACGACGACCCAGCACTATTTCAAATTGTGTGTGTGTGGCAGGCTCTACACTCTCAATTTGTGTGTGTGTGTTTTCATTTCATATGCACACCCACGGGAAATAATGCGAGGTAGTAAAAGTGAGATTTGCGATTCTTTGACTCACATGCGAATAACGACTTGACTCTACATGTGGGGGGAAGGTACACACACACACACTCCTATCTTTTGATACAAAGTACATTATCAATTTTTCAGTTTTTTTACTTTCTTAACTTCCTCAGCGTTGACACAGAGTTGGAGTTTGAAACGAGGAGAGAGAGAGATGCGTGGTCATAACAAAAATAATTGTTATTACACACGGGAAGTTCGTAAACTTGGATTAAAAATTTAATTTTACACTCTATTCTTCGTAGAACTCTAGCCAAGCGAGTGGAAAATTCGTGTGTGGGCTTTTGACTTGACCCCTCCCCCTCTTGAAAAATAAGCATTTGGAACGCACACACTGTGTGCCACACACACACACACACACATTTTATCCTCATGCAATATTCTCTTTTATCAGCTACCGTACTGTGTCCAAATACTACAACCCGGATGACTACTTTGTGATAGGATGAAAAGTTTCGAGAGAAGGGAGAGAGAGTTTATTAGAACAAAATTAATCATACTGATCACAATAAAAGAAAATATGTAGAGAGAAAAAACAATGATCCCTTCTTGTTAAATCTTGTCCCTCGTCACTCCTTGTACCATCTTGTCTCCTCCGTCTGCTCTCTGTTTACCAATTTGATTTTTATTTTTGATAAACTTCCAAATTCTCTCCACTTCTCTTCCGATCCCATCCCTACAGCTGCAACTGAACAACACAGCAGTCAAATGGATTACTATCGACTCAAAAATTATTGATCGTAAAAAAATTCACAAAATTTCTCCCAAGAAAAAAAACTACACAAATCTAAAAACCCCAAATTCCAATCCCAATTCACATTAATCAATTTTAAACTTCATTAAATTTCCCTTCTATGACACTCCTCTAAACAAATGTAAGGTAATAAAAAATGAATTTCTATCTACGAAATAATTAAATGTCAAAGTAGTAGGTGCAAAACAAACTTTTCTTCACAAAACTGTGAACTACAAAATTTTAAATACGCACGCAATCAACTATATTTCTGATTCCTTCCTCTTCCCGACAATCAACGAGGAAGCAACCTGATTTTAAGATACATTTACTGCAGAAAACTAGAAAAAAGCTAAAAATGTTTCCAGTTTTTTGAGGACAAAAGGTAACGAAGCTGGAAAAATGTAAATACCTCCATCGAGTTGTGTTCATTTTCATGCATAAAGATACTTGTTCAGAAATACAGTGCCAAGTTCATGTAGATCCAAACGTTTTTTTTAAAAAAAAATGTTTGTAAAAACCTCATTCTTTCTCCAAAATCCTGATGCTCTCTCTCGTTTTGGGAGATACAGGAAGTGATTGTTGGGATGGTAGTTTCGTTCAGAAAAATCCTACTAGAAAAGGAGGATGAGATTTGATGAATGAGTATTTATATCAACAATTGATAGTAAACTACATTGATAAGGGAATAAAAAACGACAGAGAGAAGTTTATTGGGAGATGATGATGGTGTAGAGAGAAAGAGAGAATGGGTTGAGGGAGATACGTACAGGAAGGTTGTGTGCTAGTGAGTGTGTGTAGTGTGTGTGTGTGTGTGTTGATAGTGGAGAGAGAGGAGCAGGGGAAAGGCGCAAGGGGGTTTGTGTTTGTAGGAGGCGGGTGAGGAAGAGGTCAATGATCGCAGCTCTACTGAATGCAACTCTACTGAGTTCTTACTTTGCAGTCGTAGCACCAACATAGCAAAGCTTTTGCGAAAAAGCTCGCAGTTATCTTCAAAAAAGAAGGAATCATCATCCGTCGTCGTCAATAGTAAATATACATATATACAAATTTATACACACACACACAGCCACACAAGATATAACAGACATGTGTGTTCCATCAACACAGTGCTACACTCTTCACATCCCCTACTAACACATACACACACACACACAACATACACACACTGTGAGGGACAAGTGAAGAGAGAGAAAAGACTTTTACCTCACTTCACTTCCTACCAAGACCACCTCAACATACTCTTCTTCTTCATCTCTCCGTCTTCGTCCGGACAAAAAGAGGGACACAGAGTGTGTGGGCTAACCAGGAAAAAATACACAGTTCCTACATCCAAAGGATTTAATACAGTTTTTTAAATACAAGAAAAAACCGAAACGACAAAACTGGAAAATTTTTCTACTACTGTGATCTTTCTGCATTGAAAAATTGGAGTGGTGGTGAAAAAAAATTGTCAAAAAAACCCTGGAAAAGTTTTCGTGCTCACACACACACATACAATATACACGTTTTACATCCTCTCTTCCTCACACACACACCGCTGTTAAGAGAGGAACGAAAGAGAAAAGGTTTGGAACGTCTTGGAGGATTTTATCGGATTTTTGCCGACACGTGCTACTCCTTCACTCCATGCTGTAAAGGGAAGGGAGCGAGGCTAGTGCACTCGGGAACGTTGTGGAAAAAAAAAGAAAAGGGGAAAAAAACTTTTTTATATTATTTTACCTGATGTTAAAAAGGAGAGTAACTACTGTGTGTAAAAAGTTTTTTATCAAATCCTAATCTGTGCATTAAAAAGAAGGACGATAAGTTAAATATACACTAAAAAACACAACAACACACACCCACTCTCTCAGTGATTTTAATACTACAATATAAATCTCTCGACTGTTTCACTCTCACGACTGTTGTTGCCTACTTTGCCTTGTTATTGTTGAAGATATAATTAAATTGTTCAAGTTTTGACTGTTGTTTCACTGGAAAAATAATTGTTTTGGATTTTTTGGAATCGTGTAGAGTAACTGTCAATTGTTGAAACACACACAGTGTACTTTATTGGATTGGTGCTTTTTGATCCTCGGACCGAAGGAAGTAATCATTACCGTTGTCATAAATATAATAGTAAATTTGTATTGACAGTGTTTTTGCTGGACTGCAAAAGAGAGTAAAAAAAAGTGGAAGTCAACAAAAAGAGGGAGGGAAATCAATACGGAAGTAGATGATCCACATTGGCGAATTTATTTTTATTTTTGCAAGTTTATCTTATCTTCCTCCTCTCCTCCCCTTGAATCCTGAGTCCCTTATCTGACAAGGAGAGACACAAACGGTAACTCAAAAGGCACGTTGAACAACCCTGGACAAAATAATCGACACACACACACTCACACACACACTTGTGTATGTATGTACATTTGAGTGAACGGAAGTGAATTCAACGCTAACGGTTCATTATAAAATCCATAATTACTGGAATATCTATATTTACAAACAAAACACTCGAGTTTCTGCATTCGTCATTTTTATGTGTGTGTATGTCAATCCAGAGTGGAATTAGGAGAGACAGTGAATCATAATTTGTGCAGTACAACAGCAAGTGTATTTAATATACATACATATAGACATATTGTACAATTAAGTTTTTTACAAGAACAAGATATACTAACAATTAAAAGAAACATTGGAGACTTCCATCTTAAATACCGAACAGATTTCAGAGTGAGAGAAACTGGATTTAAAAAAAAGTTATTGGAGTTGAACGTGAGGAGAACTGGAATAAAAAAATTGTACGGAACCCGCAGAACAGGAGCAAAGCTTAAAAAGGTAATTCAACCCTTTTCCAAATTACATGTTTAATAATAGCCGCCGTGTGTGTGTGAATGTGAGTGTGTACTTGGAGAGTGTATTACAGTTATTTTCAAATGTCTATCATGTAAAAAATCATTTTGACTGACTGATCGAACCGGCATATTACATATTGTCTGTCTTGGTGTGTGTGTGCATATCCACGCATCATCATTACGATTATCCTCATTATCTGAATTCAGGGACTGCAGAGAGAGAGAGAGAGTGTGTGTGTGTGGAGTGCATGGAAGGTATGCGTAATTACACGGCTGTGCCGCATCTCTATTTATTTTTCACAGTTAAATGTAATTTGACTGACTTGTTAACAAACTACAACAACTGGGAGTGTGTTTGTGTGTGTGTCTGGTTGTTTGTGGACAATAACAAAACTCCAGCGCAATTGTATTGCGTATCAGGACAAATTTCAGTCTGGACACTTCCTTCCAACATGTTCTAAACTTCATTACTCCTCCATAAAATCTTTCAACTCTGTACTGTACATGTTCTTGACTTCTGGAAAGAGAAAATCCGGATCACATTGACATTAAACTTACGAAATGACCATCAAAACACATTTGTGTACCCAATCATGACCGGTCAACAATTATTTGGCACGAGTCAAAAACAATGAAGACACCATAACGATGCACATATCAACTGACGATGACTGACATTCTGCATGTACAAGTATCACTTAAATACCAACTAGAATGTACAGGGAATGTCACTGTCAACCCAAGAGAGAGAGAGAGGGGTCATCATTTTAATTAGTCATCTATATATTTAGAGAGGGAGAAGAGGGGGGGACAATGTGGCTGGTACTATTACAAAAAATGATATTTAATCCTTCAGAAGAAATCCAATTCTTCCCTACCATTGAACTGTGTACATGAGGATAAAGGCTAATGATCAAGATAGTCTAAAAATTTAATAATATATTTATCCTCCTTCCCATGTCATCACACTGTCATTACAAACACACACACACACCGTACGTACGTACGTATGACAGGGGAGAAGAAGAATCCTAGATCACCCGGCTCGAATTACTTCACCCGTATATTTTATAACGTATGTCACTCTCCCAAGTCAAAAGTCTGGAAGGGACTGATGAGAAGGATGATGGTGTTTTGACGATGACAGTTGATACGGAAAAAGCATTGACTTGGAGACATCCACAAAAGTATTCATTTCACAATTTTACAATACTGTGTACTGTGACATGTGTAGAGAGGACGGGCTGGAGGAAAGAGGAGGAGGATTGAAAAATTTTGAACGCCATTCGACTTGACTTCATCATCACTTGAGATGATCAAGTGATCTTTTTTATCCACACACACACAAACACACGTACACACTGACTGTACTGTAAGAGTAAGAAAATAAATAAGTGGCAATGACTCTTTACTCTGTTCAATTTTTCCTTGGGTTTGTAGGAAATCCAAAGACACATTTGACAAACAAACACTCTCGCGACTGTGTGTGTGTGTGGAATACACTGTACAGTACAGAGTAAGAGAGTGTGTGGTATGAATCTCTGTTTTGGAAAGTACATTTTATATTATTATAGCAGGCTTGACACTTTCCGGGGTGACAAACCTCTGTGACTGCAGAGTGAGAGAGAAGGAAAAAGAGAGAGAGAGAGAGAGAGAGGCTTTTGGCTTAGATATTAATTCTCTCACTTGTACAATGTACACTTGTACATTGGGGAATGCTATTTGAAACTGCATTTATATAGTTAATTCCAAGAGCAACAGCATCACAAGAGTACAAGTGTGTGTTGTGTTGTGTGTACTATTAGAATCCACACACACACACACACACACACACACACACACACATCACACAGAGGAGAGACAGAGGAGAGTGAGTGTGTGTAATGGAACATGCACATTCTTTCTGCTTCTAATGTGAATGTGATCCATGTGTCATTGAATTGAAAACGAGGAATCGCAGTGCATTTCACCAAGGGCAAGGCCTCTCTCTCTCTCCGATATACCAACATTTTATTTTAAACTTGGGAGCAAAACTTGCCACTCTCTTTCTCCTCCTTCATCCACCCGATTGTGTGTGTGTGATTGTGGATAGTATAATACACACATCACATGTACTCTTTTTTATATAATTTGAAAAAGTCAACCTTCTTCAAGAAGAGAGAGAGAGAGAGAGGGAGAGAGAGCTTAACACTGGAGACGACGACGACAATTTTTTTTGATTCCTCCTCTTCTCTCTGATTATGCATGATTTTTCTTCCCTTGACTTCCCTTCCCCTTTTGTATTTATAAAGTAAGAGTGTCGCTCTTGATCTTCATCTCAATTCTTCAAAATTCTTCAACTCTATTTTCTCCTCCTCCTCCTTCATGACTGTTTGAAGCCTGATAAAACCATGACAATATGACACGCTGTACTTCATGACTTTTCCTCCTCCTCTGCATTTGAGTAATTAAAGTTCATATGCATCCCATTATCATCATCCTCACTCCCCACTTTTCTCTCTCTCTCTCTCTCTTTCTACTATGAGTAGAGAGGGGAGGCCTTGCAAGCAAAATAGTTTAGTAACACTAATGCCGTACATTTTTATGAGTGTAGTCTCATTCCACGAAATTTTTTTTTGTGTCCTTCTATCCTGTTCCAACTACACTAACTATAGTTATATAGGTACAGTTCATATGTACAATTGACAGAGAGAGAGAAGAGTTGAATTATAACAAAACTCCCTCTTGTACAAAAAGGAATACGAGATAAATCGTTGAACTTGGTCGAGTCCAAGCGAGTCAAACTGTAATAGCTATAACTATTTTCAAGTGGAAAATCGTATTGCACATTGGTTTATTGTACTTGCATCGATGAATCTTTGTGTGTCTCACACACACACGCACACACACATGGAAAAAAAGTATTAATTCAAATTTCAATTTATGATCTCAAGTCAAGTCCAAGTCTCAGATATTTGAGTGAGTGAAAATCTACTCCAAAAACATTATCCTGTGGCTACTGGCTACTTGGACTGACATGCCAAACACACACACATTTCAAATTAATAATTAAAAAATGAGAAACTAATATATAGAGAGAGAGGGTGAAAACAAAGTTTGTCATAATAATCCCCTCAAACTATAACAAACACTGTTTGGATGTTCCAAACATCTTGTAATTCAAGACCAGAGGAGAGAGAGGGAGAGACGAGACGACGACTGGGAGGACTACATTTAAAAATACAATAGCTAATAATATTATGAGTTGAGAAAAATTAATTTACTTGTACTGACACAGGAGAAATAAGCATCTCGCGTATACAGAGGGATATATTGGAATGATCAAAGTGTATAAAATAAATTGATGCAGATATGTGTGTGTGTGTGTTTCCATGTTCTTCGACATCATGGCATTGCAGACATGGTTTCCGAGTCGTCAGAGAGAGAGAGAGAAGAGCGTAGGAAGAGAGGAGGATAGGGAATGCAATGCTGTAGATGCCATTGACCCCACCAGCCCATTTATAAACTCAACTCGAAATCCTATGTCGTATGTGTGTGTGTACGCCTATCAAAAGAAACTCTGCAGCTCCACAATTCTCTCTCTCTCTCTCTCTTCCCTTTTCACAACTTCCCATTATCAATTTATTTTTGACATATTATATATATAATGTTGTATTATTTTCCCCCCTTCTCTCTCTACTTCCTAAGAGAATGTACTCCTCTCTCAATATCATATCAACTCTTTTTTTAGTGGGTGGATTTTGGATTTTACAACTTTTTTCTCTCCCATCTTTTTTTCCCTTGAATAAATCCAATTTACAAATTTCCTCCAGGCAAAGCTTGGACTCATCTTCATATTTTCATATTTTTAGGAATGTCTTTCATCTTCAGTCATCCTACCTCCTATCATGTCATGTCATAAAGAGATAGAGAGAAAGAGAGTGGGATGAAAATTTCGGAAACGTCCCTTTTTTCACTTTTTGATGAGCTTTCCATATCTAATTTCAATGAACTCCACAATTTTCCCCGAATAAACTTTTCACAAAGAGAGAGAGAGACAGACAGACAGAACGGGACAAGCTACCATTAGAAGTTAGCAGTTAATCACGAGGATTTTGAGAAGCTACTTTCATGAATCAAAATGATTGTCCATTCCATACACCACACATTTTTCTGATAAGGATTTTACAAAATATTTCACTCAAATAAGAATGGGACTCAATGAACTCGAATCAAAACACACAGAAGAAACAAGTGTACATGGTTGTAAATTCTGGTGTGTATGATAGAGAAAAAAGATAGCGCGAAAAGGTGTGTGTGTGTGTCAAGTTGTGAAAGGAAATGGGAATAGTAAAGTTGAGTAAAATGAAACGGTTTAAAATCAAGGGATGACAGGTGCAGCATAAAAATACACATTTCTCTCTCCCTCTCTTATATGACAGTCAATGGAGAATGGAGGGAAACAAGACAACAAGAAAAACGCTTTGCTCTCCCAACCAAGAAATGAACAAGAGGCGTATATTACTCCAAGAGGCGTCCAACCATACCATAAAATTGTACACACAACTTTAAGTATCCATTTTCAGTACGACACACACACACACAGGTATAAGGAGGAGAAACCTAGTTTTGGAGACAGAAACCGGAAACAAAGTCTTAATCTACTGTCTATCTCAATTAGACCCAACTGGGTGTACGTTATGTGTGTGCACTTTTTTTGGATGCATTCAAGTCCATTGCAATTTAATTGTTTTTCATATCTCATGCCTGAGAGAGAGTGTGTGTGTGTTATGTTGTGTGTTGTTGTGTACCTTGCATTTAGTAAAACCACAGAAAAGACATTATCTGCAATTTGTGCATGACTCCTGTTTCAGAAAATAATGCTCGAATTGCATTTTGTTTCATTCAAGTCGGATTTTGCAACATCCTCCCTCCCACTCTTGACTTGAGTCGAGTCGTCAAGAGTTCAATGTTCAAAATTGCAAAATTTTGAAACGACTCCTCTCTTCTGAATGGGTCAAATCTTGACTCTCTCACATGTACTGCAAAATATTAATGTACAATTGAATGGAAGCAAGTTCACTAACAAAAGAGAGATTCACAACCTCCTTATGTATCCTTACGGAGAAAAGCTCTCTCTCCCACACACACACACACACACAATTTCCCTGTCAGTGATTGTCAATTGTCATACACGTCCCTTCAACTCTGTGAGTATGATGGTGGAAATGTAAATCCTTTTCATTTCCATAAATTACAATTGTTAAATATAGTCAGTGTGTGTGTGTGTACGACTGTCTAGGAAAGTTTTGTTCCATTCACATTCATTACTTTCAACCTTACACTTTGTGTCAAAATGCATCCGAACACACGGACGACTGTACGGTACTTTTCACTGACACGACTCTCACAATCCATTTTTGAAGAGAGAGAGCGAGAGAGCGACGAGGGAGAGAGAAATACAATTTAAATTCGCAATTTACAATCATATTTTTTTGCACTGTTTAAATTTCTCTGCAAATTCAATCCCCTCCTCTCTTCTTTCTCTTTGTCTGCCTTCCTTTTTTTAAGTGTAACAACAGACGGACGCTAAACAAACTACTAATGAGAAATCGTTAAGTGCAAGGTGATAATCCAATTTTTTTTGTATGTTAAACATACATCTGATTTATTCTCCCACTTGTAATTGTCACACTTTACCTTCTACAATAAACAATTCATACTTTTCCTGTTTAAAGACGAGATTACCAGCTGCAAATTTTTTTTGGACAGTAACAATCAGACTTTTGTACTCCTTTTTGTAAAAATAATATTGACAAAATGACATGACATCAATCCAATGGAGAGTCAAGGATTGTAAGCCTACTTTTTGTGGACATTCTCAGAAATCTATTTTATTAATCATATTTTTGTTGGTTCCAAAAAAATATCAATATTTTATTACAAATATAAAATTTGAACAAAATGTATTTGCATTTCCTTAATCACGACAGGGACAGGAGAAATTAGGACTTTGATCATGGAACACAGACACACATTAATATATGTATTTGCATGGAATCTTTTTCCCATTCACAAAGTTATTTATTTAAAAGGCGGCCATTTTTGTACGATTAACAAAATTATGATTGACAAATGAAAAGTAAAAAAATGGAGCTCTCCCTTCTCTCTCGTAAATGGAACAAGACTGAGATAAGAATAGAATAGAGAAGAGAGGAGAGGAGGAGGAGGAGGATGATAAGAGCATCCGACTTTACAACAGACGATGAGATAATATGACGCGAACAGGCACATTTATGACGTGTAAATTGTATACAAGCAAATACGGAAGCAATTTCCGATTCCTTTACTCTCCAACACACACACAAACACGACTCAGGGAATAGACACGGAATTATATGTATGACTTGTCTATGAAGAAAAATAAAATATATAGATTGAACAATTTTTATGACAGCTTCGACACATAAAAACATGGTCTACAATACTAATATGATAATATTAGTGTGTGTGTGTGTGTGTGCAAAACTGTTGAACTATAACGAACATACATATAAACAAACCAAAAAGAGAGTCTCGACGTGTTCTCTCTCCTGGATGTGTGTGTGTCCATGTTCAAAATGAAACGTTAAGAGGAGTGCGTATTTGCGTTTGAATGTGTGTGTGTCTACACATGGAAATAAATATTCACAGTATTTGAGTTTGTTCAGCCTGTGATGATGAGTAAACGGAAGTTGTAGAGTCACTCTTTTTTGTAAATAGAGGATGCTTAGTTTGTCCAGATTGGAATTGACTCTGTGTCCCATCCCATCATCACACAATCATGGAACGAGAGTCTGTATAATTTTACAGACATTAATTGACTTCTCTGCTCTGTGTGTAGTCGAAGTGACTCATTGGCGATTTTATACCTTTGTGATCCTACACATGTACTTTATGTAGAGATGTAGAGCAAAGGAGTATTAGTTTCGGACAAAGGACATTAAAAATGACGCGACCATACAATAGTAAACGTTGTCACCACACACACTCTCCCCTGCTCTTGATTCCGCAGAAAAATGAGAGAGAGAGGGTGCAGTGCAGTGACAATTAAAGGTAAAAAATTATTTTGGGTAGAACACAGTAGATGTGACATTAAGGGCGACGACAGACGAATGAATGACCCCATGACACTGAACATGAGAACAAACACGTGTGTGTGGGACTGGGGTTTTGACTTTTTGAGTGTGTGTGTGCACACAGAGACATTGTGTTTAATTCTGACAGAGATTTTTTTGAATTCAATTAATTGGATGACTTGACTTTGCGCGTGTGAGGAGTTTTAAAATGGATGAGATGACTCTTAATGACGGACTGGGAATGTAAGGGACAATTAACGAGAGAAAAGACTAATTTTTCCGAGTATCCGTTCCTACTTTACTACTTCTTTTACTAAGAAGTGTAGAAATGAGTGTTGGAAAGGTTTTTGTGACATGTCTCGTGTGGCATTTGGATCGGAAGTAGTAACATTGTCTTTTCCTTGCCAACCTCTGTTAAGAAGGAGAGGGAATGGGATCATGTGAAGTAAAGGTGAGTTGATGTAGAATCAGAGTGTGTGTGTGTGTGCTTGTGTGGGGTATGAGATGCCGGAACAGAAAAAGGAATGTTTTCCATATTAGATGACAAGTCGAGAACCTCATAGAGGAAAGCATATATTAGGGAAAAGAGGAGAGAGAGAGAGACTACCTAACATCCATATTATGATAATGCTCAAAAAAGTAGTGTAATGGTAATGTGGGAAAAGGTTGTTGGAACTTGAGTCTCTCTTTCTTTCTCTGCATCATAGAGACACACGCATGGAATTGAGGGGCTTCCTCAGACACTCACACACATAGGTACACACACACACCACACACAGGGAGAGACGGTGTTCCGGTGTATGTGGATATGAGGGAAAAGTCTGGGAAATGACAAAAGTTTCTTCGACCCCACTTTCCTTCTGTTTCTTTCTCGGGTAGTTCAGGTTTTGAACTCCAAGCGGGAGTTTACGACGCGGAAACGGGGAGTCATTGCCCGTTGACTAGCAACTCTACACTCTACTCTACTCAGGAGTGACTAGTGAGAGAGTACATATTATGTATGTGAACTTTTTTGATGCATGTACAAATCCATTGAGAAAATTTTACATGTATCCCCCTCCCTCCTTCCCTCTTTCTTCCTCAGAGTTGCTTCCTCAATATTTTTCTTTTGTGTTTGGAAAAAGCCAATGAAACCATTTCTCCTCCTGTCTGGACATTCCCATAATAATAATAGTAGAGAGTGACTGTCCACAATGTCTTACTATGACTCCAGTTTCACACACACACAACTTACTACTGTGGACAATTTTAATTTAAACTGGCGGACTGATTGGGTTGAGTGTCCCGAGAACAGACATGCAATCATCATTTTTATTTACAAAAAAATGTATTACATTGACATTACAGTTTTTGGAGACGCTAAATTTATTTCACAAAGGCCAAGAGCCTCCACGACGACTGTACTTCCAAAGAAGTGTACACACACGTACACACACGGTTAAAAATATGTTAAGACAAAGTGAGAGGGGGAACTCACACGAAAAAATGTGAGTTGTTCAATTTGGCCATAAGCCACTATTAAAATACTCTACACACACACACACACAATATTTATCTACTACTACTAGTGTGTGTGTGTGTCGATTGAACTTTCTAAACTATGATTAGTTTAGCTTTTCCATACAACCACATACCATCACAGTCTTCCAAAAAATTTAATTAAACTCCACATAATTCTGTTGTAATCAAATTAAAATATTTTTTGTGTAAATACAAAAGAGTGCATTTTCCCCCTTTCAGAAAGGAGTATTCATTCAAATTCAGCTGTCCATCCAAATTACTCTAGCAATTTTTTTGGCAAAAAAAGTATTTTTATAATTACATTCGTAGGGTTCAATGGATAGCCCAAGCACACACACACACACAAAGTGTGTGTGTGTGAGTGTGTATTGGTGAAAGGGATGGCTGAGCTGTCGTCCTGTCATGTACGAATTTTTCCCTGTGTGACGGCTTGAACAGGAAATTAACGAGTCTAAAATCTCATGTCAGGAGCAGTGAGAATTAAACTCTTGAAAGGAAAGCTTTCTTTGAAAGTGAGAAGTTCCTATTCACATTCTAATACATATTCGCTCATCTTCTCATATCACACACTATTCACCACCCAGCAAAAAGGTAGTAAGTTGTGTGTGTGTGTGTGTGTGTGAAAATGTCAAAAATATGAATTTATAAATCAAAACCACGATACACTCACTCCCAGAATATATTTCTACAGTCTATGTACTACGTACCACAATATATGGAAATGTTGTTGTGTACATACACAAGGAAGAGTAATGTTCAAGTTAAATGGCTTCATGTAAAAATTCCTCTTTTGATGCACGTATTTTTTTTCTTTGGGAATGTGGAGAATTACTCTGGTCTTATCTTATTGCTAAATGTGAGTGCATTATTCATCTTATTATTACCCATTGCTCTTTTCAATGCACTTCACACAACACACATCCTCTCACAGCACACACACAGCCGAGGAACAACAATAACAAAATTTCTTGACTGTGTGTGTGTGTGCCCAACGTGTTTAAATATGCAAAACAGAGAGCTAATGTGTTTTGATAGGGAAGGGGAGAGGAGGGGGTGTATTTCATCTATTCAAGACATGCCAGCATGAATTGGCATTATTACATCGCTTCGTCTTGGTTTTGCGAAGCTGTACGTTTTCCTTCTATGAGAAAGAGAGGGTGAAAAAAAAGAAGAAAGTGAAGGGAATGTTGTTGTCTTTCAAGAGGGCAATAACTGCACGACTCTTACCTTCCCACTCATTACTCATACACTATCCTTTTGTACAATTTTTCCTTTGGTGCACAGAGTGTTTCAAAAGGAGAGTGAGAATCCTGTGGTTCAGTCACAAATGGAGAGAAATATTGCCGGAAATGTTCCAACCCCTCAGTTTCTCCTGAGGCAGTCTGTAGAAGGACAACGACACTTCGCACTCCACGTTCACAAACTGGTGTAGTGGGAGATGAGGTTTTGAATGCATTTTCTCATTTTTTTCCCTCTCACTCACTTTTACACACACACACACCTACCTAATACACTACAATGTACTGCTGACAGACTGAGACTAAGATTCCTAACTGTAAAACTGCAACGGACGTTTCCTACCTCCTGACATGTATCTCTTTCATACTCTCGTATGTACTTAATAGGTGGTTGAACATGCGAATAAATTATTTGTTAAATTAAAAGATGTTCCATGTGATCGACTTTCCATATCAAAACAAAGAGTAGTTGACTGTGTGACTGTGTGTGTCAAGACTTTTAAAGACTGTTGACTTATATAATGGATGATGGAAAAAATATTGTATTTTTCCATACTCCAACACCCTACTCGCAAAAATTTTGAGAGGGGATGAAAAAAACGTAGAGTGAATTGAACTGTAGTCAACATGTATCGTCATGCTTGCATTCCTTCATTTAGTACAGTCATACATAAAGAGGGGTATAGACAGAAGAGAGAGAGAGAGAGAGAAGGGGGGGATAATAAATTTGTGCATTTTACACAGTTTGAGTGTAGATCAGATGATGACGACAAATTGGGAGTCGTGAAGCATGACTCACAACAGAAGAAAGAGAGAGAGAGGGGAAAAACTCTTCCATTTCTCATTCCTTACATCCACACACATTTTTCTCTATTCGTTCCGCAAAAACCAAGAATAGAAAAAAAAATCTGTGTTTTTTGGAGAGAACACTTTTTTACTGTCAATTATTTAACAATACGATGAAGAGAGATGAAGGGAGCAGAATGGCAAAGTCACGGTACACTATGGGTAAATGAATTAATGAGGTAATTACAACAATCTATTTGTTTAAAAAAATGGAAGGGGAAAAAATCAGAGTTTATTCTTACACACGCAGTTTTTTTGTGGATCGGAGGGAATCGCATCATAAATTTGACTACAGTTATTGTGTACATACAATACATTGGCCTATGATTTTATTTTGCAAAGTCGTGACTCTCGTCAACGTCACTCACTTCATTCTCCTCCATTCCCTTATCGTCACTCACCCTGAAAAGTTGTTCCAATTGTTGCTGTGACTGAATGACTGACTACATTTTTTCACATGTGGCTATGACTTTGACCAGACAATTTTTTTGGGATAGAAAGTGCAATTGACTAAAGTACTCACACATGTACCCCTCTCTCTTCTCTTCTCTTGGCAAATATTTTTTTGCGAGAATATTTCAAGTTTGACTCAGGACAATTCTGAATGAGAATGAAGAGTGAGGAGGAGGGGGTGAAGGAGAGGAAGGAAGAGAGAGAGAGAGAGTGATGAATCAGACATTAAAAGAATATTGTATTGTGTACTGTCGTCTCTCAATAAAATTTTTTTAATGGAGTATTTAAAAAATCATTATTCTTATATTTTAATTGTCACACAATTGTCCCCTCCATCCATGTGTGTGTGTCCCCCACAAGGGTGCATGTATTGTTTATGCCAAGACGTAAGAGGGTGAGGGGTTGATGTGTGTGTATTATTTTCTACTTGAAGCCTGCCTGCCTGGCTGTCTGTTCAATTTTTATGCTTTAACCATGTATGGATAATTGTGAATTTTATTGACTTGGCTGAAATGTAAAAAAAATTAAATATTTTTTTTGTTACTCAATCAATCACTGCTGGTAATACCTTCACACCATCCGTCACAAACACCTCTTTTTTTATTCATTCGTGTAAATGACCATAAAAAATGGAAAAGACGGAACTTGTACAACTGGAAAATATTAACTATTAAAAAGTGTCATTACAACTCATGGAAATGTACAGTGAAAATGAATTGAGAGAGGATTATTGTCTCAAAAGTTCAAACATTTTAAACCTGCTGCATTGCTCATTGAATTGCCGTCACAAAACAACTGAGAGTCTACAATACACACACCCGCACACACACACGAGGATGATGAGCCATTGTTCAAAAAATGTCATCAATTTTCATAAAGTTCAGGATCTTAACAAATCACACACACACACACACGGCTGCCTGCTTTGCGAATGTGAGAGTCTCGCCAGATTTATTGATAATTTCAGCCAGTGTGTTTGAATAGGCACTTGTGTGTGTGTATAATGTATAACACACGCATCTTTTTTGGGTGGTATGTACACTACCGATGACACGTTGTACTGCAAGTATGAATTGAATGTTGGACGACAAAAACCAGATAAAGTTTCATCTCCCATCTTTCTCTCTCTCTCTCTCCACCCTCTGCTTTGACTTGTTCGCTATTTTTGTGGGGGAGGTTGTGCACACACACATTACATGTATCTGACTCTCTGTATTGATCACCACAAGCAGAAAAGATACAATAACTTATTTTGTGAGGGATTTATACCACAGCATTTAGATAAACAGTTTTGAAGAACAAGAGCCTTGCCATGCTCAACACACACTCACATATGGAGAAGACATGGTTGTGTGTGTGTGCCTGTGTGTTGTTTCATCCAAGCTGCTCATCTTCCCCTTCTGCTCAGTTGAAATGTAAAAAGTGAAAGTGTGTCATAGTGAACTGAACTCTCCAACTGATCTCATCTTCATCAGAAGATGATCCCATCAACTTGCGTCTTCTTCTTTTTGGCTTCGGCTTTAACTACTTCACACACACACACACAAACTGTTGTATGTACATTATGGTACATTGTACTGTACATTACATGGTTTCATGGCACACAGACTTTGTCATTTATTTTCTGTCTACCATCTTGAGCTGTGGTCTTTCCTTCCCCTCCTAGGCTGCCCCCATGACAATATAATGCAGAGGACAAAAAAGATGTACATAAATATCATACTCGTGTATTTACACTCCTCACACATCCAGTATTGTCCTCACATTTTAACTGTCAACCCTCTTTTTTATATTTATGAGGTGTGGAGTTGCTAATTAATTTTTTTCCCCGCAAATTATCATCTCAATTTTTTTTTCTTTCATGAAATTTGCATGGAAATGAAAATTGGCAAATGTAAATGTTGGAGAGAGAGAAAATTTAGCAATTCGTGTCATTCTTTTATTTTTGTCACTTGAGAAGAAGAGGAGGAGGAGGAGTGTACAACAACAAAATGAAAATGACAAGTATTTACTCAGAGTGTAATTGTGATAACCAGAGAGGAGGACGAGGTTGAGCATTTATATCGTTTCATGAGGGAACTGAATGTGTAGTTTATGTATATTTGGACAAAAAATTATTATTCTATTTTGTGTGTTGATGATGGAAATTTTGTGTGGGTCATGAATGAGGAGGAATATTTTAAACAAATTTTGAAGGATGAAGGAATGTCCAGTTATGCAAACAAGGAAATATTTCCAGTTGGAAAATGAACTGTTAGAATAATAATAATAAAAGGAGGATACAAGAAAAGGTGTTGATTGTAGTGATTTGGAGAAAAGAGAGGAGAACAAAAATAAAAATTGGATTCTAGGTTAACCAGTTAGAGAAGGCTATTTCGGTTCAACTCGATAGACGAAAGCATTATGTTGTTGTTCTGTAGGAAGAAGGAGCAGAGTACATATTTCTACTGTGTGTGTGTGTGTCTCTGTGTGGGATACAAAAGTTGAGACGGAACTATTCCTAGAAGTTTCAAGTTTGAGTTTTATAAAGCCGTTAGGTTTCCTTCTCTGTTCCAGCTCCACTTCTGACGGCACACACACTGAATTAAATCCATGGGTCATACCGACATTTACCTCTTTTAGGTCAAATATTTGAAGCTCATTCCTCTCCCATTGTCCCTCCCTTTGTGTTCCCTACCAAGTGGGAAGAAGGGGGATGGGGAGGGGACTGTAAAAAAATAAAAATGTAAAGAAATTATGAGGCAATCACTCCATTCATCACAATCTCGACTATTCTTCACCCTCTCCTCCCTCTCCCTCTCCACATTGTGTCAATTGAACCATTTTTACCGCACTATTCTCAAGAAAGTGATCATGGGTTGTCCTGATGACACCATCGTGATGATACGACCATCATCTCATGATGAGCACTTGACCTACCTTTCAAAATCCGACCCTAACCCTTTCGAGTGTATTTCCCTATCAACAGAAGACACAGGACAAGGATTCTAGTGAAAACCTTTCTCAGGGTCTCTCTCTTTCTCCTCCTCTTCTTCTCAGCTGCTCCACATATAATTTACCGTATTATATCATATACATTCTACTCCAACTACTACTAATAGTAGTCTACTATGTAGTATTGTGAGTGGCTTCAGTATTAATATAAACCTCCCCAAAAATTCCCAAAGTCTAGTCACTGTCAATCTCCTCTATAAATGTTAAGGCAGTGTGTGTGTGTATAGATTATTACAGATTCTAGGTTAAGAACTTGAGTAGAGCCGTGTGTGTGTATGTTCGTACTATGGATGAAGGATAGAGATTGAGATGATGCAGGAGGATAGGAGGTCCTGGTTTCTGTTTAAAATTTCAACGCACACAATCCTTTGGAGTGAGTGTAGAGAAATGTAGGTCGAACCTGTCCCGTTATCCAGTGTGCTCAAAATATATGACTCTTTTCAATTTTAGAGATGGAAGAGTTGAGCTCTTCTCTCTCTCTCTCGTTCCCCTCCCAGTCTGTGTGTGTGCCTTATGCAAGGCAAACCTGTAAAAGGGTTAACTATACTACATAATATAATAACACAGACCACAGACAGAAGAAGAAGAGGGATTGGATGAACTACTGTAATTTGTATTATAATAGTCTAACTGTTGAGTGTATTCAACTTCTCAATTGACAATATATTTCTTCATTTTCTATATTTAGCCAAGATTAAATTTGTGGACTTGGAGTTCCACTAGCTATTATACACATTGTATCTAATATCTATAGAAGATACTTGTAAAGCACTTGTATCCTCCACTGAAATAAGAGATGAGTGGTCTATTGTAAGCTGAGTCCACTGTACAGTACAACTAGTACAATATGGATGTAATGTTTCCGGGTTCTGGAGAGTATGGAGTACTTACTCTGTACTTTGTTGTACTACAAGATTAGGGGAATTATCACGTATTACAATTGTCACGATTAACTACACAGTTCGTATGTAGGGGGAGGAAGTATATTTGTGGAGATGGAGAAAGAGGTAACGGAATTATATGATGTGATGGGACAAGGAAGCCCTTCAACTTGGAAAGATGGAAGTTTAGACTGACCAGCACAAGTTTTCCATGTCATCAGTTCATTCAAATTGATGATGGTTCACAGCCAAAAAAAGTTTTTTTTCTATTTCCTGCATTTCATCCCTTGAATATCTTCACATCTTTGTCTTCCTCCTCCTTTCATAGATGAAGCGTTGAGGATGGGAGAAAAATTGATGTGATGCGTATCAATGTTTAGATGTAATATCTAATGATGGTATGGTGTAGGCTATACATCACTCTCCCTCTTTTCAAACCGATTATATTATTAGAGATATTATGTCGTCGTTTGTAAGAGGAGAGGATGAAAAAACCATCAGATGATTGCTAAAACACACACACACATCATATTGTGTGTGTGTGTGTGTTTCTTCAACATTTTATATAAGAAATGTGAGGTTGTAATAGATAGCAAGTAGAGTGTTTTACATGGTTGGAAATGTGTGCCTAGCCGTTAAATGAAGTCTCATTTATCTGTCTAGCTATTTATTCTGCCAAGTTTCTTCTTTATGTGTAGTGTAGTGTGTGTTTGTGAGGATGAACTAGAGGCTGGTGCTCTTTGGACTGTTTGAATCTAGTTGTAGTCGTCTTTCGTCCTCATTTTCCCTTTCTTTTGGAGGTGGCAGTGTAAATAAAATAAAAATGCATATAATATTATATATTTTTAAGTAGAGAAGAGAAGAAGGACTCAACATGCTGAATCTGTCTTCTCAGACTCAACAAGTCATCATCTCCCCACACAACACACACACATACACACTAAGCTGTACTTGCATCCTACTTACTCTTGATTTTAAAGCGTGCGGATGTTTGGCATTTGAAAATTGCAAATGTGCTATTTCTCTTTTATACCATATTCTATTATAAACTCCCTTCCCTTCCCTTCTCTCTCTCTCCGTGATTCACAGAAGAAAAACATGCAGTGCAGAGCCACATTCCTCTTCATTCCCTTCTTATCCGAACTCATCTTGCAAAAACAGAGGGACAATCTTCCTTTGTATTTTTATACATCATCCTCCAGTCACTCACTCTCTCTCTCGTACAATTCCATTCATGGACTTTCCTCAAGACACTCAAACTGTACACGACAACAAATATAGAATGAACTAGAAGAGGAGGACTTGCGTACATTTAATTCATTTGTACACCCTCCACAATTTAAAAAAAAATAAATTTATGAACATGCATATCCATATGTGATCTGTTTATGATCCAGAAAATTTTTGCACTTGTATTGTCGTGACCTATGACAGTTTCTTTATTTCCTCCATCCAAATTGAAAACTTTTCATATTTGTTTTCCATAAGCCTTTACTCGGTACTCATATATGTAGTGTGTGTGTGTGTACAGTCCGAGTCAGCATTACTCTCTCTTTCCCTCTGTCCAGATCATACAAGTTTCATGTTGTGCAGATTGTAGTTTTATGTGATTAAAATAGCTAATCATATATTATTACAGTGGAATGGAGAGAGTGCTGACAGTCCTACATAATAATAATACTAGACTGGGTATGAGAGTGACATATATATGCACACTAAATATAATGATAAAGTTTAACTATTTATCTTAAATGTAGGTTATCCATTCCGAGAGAGTGTACAAAAGTATTGCGACATGTTTTTTTCAAGTCTGTTTGTGTGAATGGACTGGAAGGGAAGAACAGAAGCAGTGGCAGTGGTAGTGGCAGTAGTACATACAAAAAGAGGATGAGGAAGGCAATCAGTTTTGTTCATTATTGATGTATTATTGAGGCGAGACATGGTAGGGTAGTGTGTGTGGGTGTGTGGGATGATGGTGGTGGTGGTGGTGATGATTGATGGCACTTGCACTTTTTCCTCTCAAAAAAATATCCTCAATTTAAATAATAACTTTTGTACAATAAAATTGTTATTATGTTGGAAAGTTTTTTTTTGTAAATTTTTAGATAATACACATATCAGTATGACATTTTTTCTGTATTAAATTGAGTTTGCATTTAGAAATTCCACTCCCCACACACACACACACACACTGCAAGTATAGAGTACAGAGGTGATGATTATAATAGAGAGAGGATGATGTGTGTGTGTGTAAAAAATAAACTAAAAAATCAAGTATTGTTTGATCGATTGCAAAATGGTAAGGTTGTCAACCTTTACAAGGTAATCTAATCAACCAGGTCAAAATCTATTGATTTTTTATGGTGTAAAGAAACTCCTAGAATAAATAGGTCATATCAATTGGAGGGGAGAATTGGGACAATGTCCTCCAGCACTCCAGAGCCAAAGCCTCTACAAACACACACATCTGCCTTCTCTTCCATGCTACGTACCCACATACTATTATCCCCACCCTTGTCCCTTTGTGCATTTTATTATTCAGTTTCTTGCAGTTAAATTACAACCCAATTCTTCTTCTTTTCAACACACAACACAACCTCAACATCCAATTGAGGCTCTCATCACAACAACAAGGAAAATGTCAATTTATTAGGTCTCATCTTTTTCAAATCTTTTTACTCCCGGCGGGGAAAAGTCCCAATTTTACAAATAACCAGTATTCGGAGGGAACGGATATTAATTCATTAGAAAATTTCCATTGATTCTCATCATGAAGAAAGGGAAGAGAGAGAGAGGGAGAGTGAGAGTGGATTGTACTAAACTTGGGTTTTTGTTGGATAAATGTCAAGTGTAGCATGATGATGGATGAATACTATTATTATTATTACCTGAATATTGAGGGAACAACCAGCCTTCTTTTTGCGTGATTTATACTTGTACATGTGTCGAGGATTTTGGTAGCTAATAGTCTACCTACTTTTTACCCTCCCCCTTGTGGGATATACAAGACATGTAACAAGACATTGTGGTGTGTGTGTGATATAATAATAAAAATAGGAAAAGACAGACTATATTAAAGCATAGAGAGAGAAAAAAGGAGAGCAAGTGTTGACTGAGCAAGCACCTAGCTAAAACTGAGTTTATAGTTAGTTAGCCAGTGTAGAGGAGGTGGTAGTGTGTGTGTGAGTTAATGTAGACACACACACATACACAGACGTTTCATAGATAAGCCTCAACCGAGTCACCAGTCATTACCTTATTGTCTACAGGAAAATACATGTACAGAGAATAATGTTGTACATGGGCTAGCTACACAGTTATAACACACTCTCTCTCTCACACACACAGCACACCACAGTACAAATACAAATGCAGCTGCAATCAGTCTATACCATATACAAAGTATAATGTGTGTGTACAGAGAGAGAGAGAGAGAGAGAGACTATGGACTGTGTGAGTGTTGGCACTGTGTCTAATAGACTTGACTCTGTGTATCCATGATAGAAATGGAAATCAAACGTGACCCAGTTAAAAATAAAGGTCGACGAACCTTTACTTTTTGCACATCATACAACTCTAGCGCTAAATACTCCTACTACATGCAGAGACATGCACACTACACTCATGTATACTACACACTACTCTATAAGTTATTTAAATGCCTTTGCCTTCAATTCATATTTAGTTCATTGAAGGAGTTGCGATTTACTCTCTCTCTCTCTCTCGTGTATGTAAAACACACAAGAGTGATATGTAGATGCTGTATGCATAACTAAGAGGCTTAAAACGTGTATACACAGTTATTAAATGTATTTTTAAAAAAAATACACAGACAATTAATACGTGGATTAAGGGGAAAAGAGGAATGACACGCCATTTCATCCTACCCTACCTACATTTTCTAAATTTATTAAAAAGCCACAAGCATGAATGGGTTTACAGCTACTCATCCATCGAAACGACAGCATTAATCCTCACACACTATTTACTATAAATGTTTCTCCTCCTCGTGTAGTGTACACAACAATAAAACATGGATATTTGTAGAAGAACTGCTAAAAGAGTAAACAAAGAAACATTACTTTAAAAAGTTACTCATCCAATTCTTGGAGAACTTCATAATATATATCTCATTATATAATAATATTACTATTAAATGTGATTCTCATTTCATACTATTATTTGCTATTCTGTCTTTTTCATGTAATGTACAAAGTATTTCTCTCACAACGAGTGTAGTATTTGCTACTATACAAAAGATAATCGCTGCCGAGTCAAACCGGCAATGGCAAAGAGGCCAACTCCTTTGTACACACACACACACGCTGAACATAGTTGAAGAGAAACATTGTAAACATTATTTAACTTGGCTTAAGAAGCCAAGAGGAGAGGTGGGGAAGGAGGAGGAGGAGGGTACGTGTGAGGAATTAAAAACATTAGAGAATAGAGAAGACGAAGAGTCATGTCTTAAATCACGCATCATCCATGTCAGAATTATTCAGCTTACACATGTTGGACATATGATTTTCATTGGAGGATGTGTGTGTGTAACTATGATCACAAGAAAATAAGAATAGGATTTAAATTACTAACTAGGATTTACTAATTTTCTGTATCTAATCCCAAAGTTAGTCACTAATGGATTTTTCCCTCGATTATGTGTGGGTAGACTGGCAGTCAAATTAATAAAGATTTCTCATCCTCCTCTCCACTCTCTACTGTCAAGGTGTATGATGCATAGCCTGCCAAAATCAATGTCTTGTACTTTCATAAACCATCCATGGTGATGACGACCGTTTGTCGTGTGTGGGGAACCTTTTGAGAAAATAAACGCATGTGTGTGCTTTTCAACCTGAAATTCAAATAGTGTATACAGATAGTGTGAATAGATATGTAGATACGTAAGTACAACACAAATTTGTAGGGGTGTGAGGAGAAATGGGAGGAGAGAAAAAACTCAAAAAATCCAGGTTACGTTAAAACTGGAACGGGAGGGTTAAAAAAAATTACTACGGAACACACACATTCCTTGGCATGACACACACAGGAGATCATTCAGTAGAAAAGTAGGAGAGAAAGAAAGGAAAATGATGAAAGATAGTTGGAAAAAGAATGAGAGTAAAAATTTGTACCGTGTACAAGTCACCTAAAAAGAGATTAAAGACCCGTGAGTCATGGCCCATGACCTACGTTCTCTCAAGATGGTGTCCATGAACAATCAACCTCATGCTTGGATCTCCTTTGAAATACCATCACGACATTCTATTGTTTTTTCCCCTTCTCTCACTATCGTCCATCGTTTCTGATTTCACTATTAAAACGTATTAATGTACATTCATAATGTTAACTCTACATCAATAGTAGAGTTATAGGCACACATTGTTCTCTCTCTTTCTCTCTCTCACACACATAGCACACACACAATGAACAATTCTTCGTTTATTCAACGTTTCTTCATGCTCAAATTATTATAAATCCTGTGGGAATTCACATACACGTTTTTTTCAAAAAATTATACTCATTTATGAACGTTTAAATGGTTCTATTAGATCATCATTTACAGTTTTTTCTCGAAAACTATCAATTGATTCAAAATTAATATTATATTCAAATCCTACCTCGTAATTTTTCATAACAATAAATTTAGATTTTTCTTACAATTACCTAGGCTTGTCCATCTTATTCCCTCATAAAGTGTTAGGGAAAAACATGTCTTTTAAAATATAAATGCATTTAGTCTTTTAAAAAAAAGTCGTGAGAAAGTGAAAGTTGGATAACACACACACACATATCCACACAAACACAGACAAACACAGTTGACTCTCACACTCCTCTCTTTGAAATTTTAATGTTGCTCAAAAGTTCCATAACTTTTAAAAGTCATGACGGTCGTGAATCATTTTAACAGACTTTTTTTTTCCAACTAACTGACTTGACTTGACTGCTGTGAAACAGCGAGTAGTATCCTGTTCTCTCTTTTCTCCCCTCTCCCTTCTCCTCTCTGTTCAAAACCATTTTACATTTTGATAAAAACAATTTTCCACCGAGAGTACATTGTCCCTTATCTTGACATAATAAACAACAGAATTCTTGGACATTGTAACACAATACAGTACAATGAGGAGGAGGAGGAGGAACCATCAGATGCTCAAGTTTCCTGCTTTACCTTTATACCTCCTCCTCCACTTCCACTAACTGTTCGTTAGTTAAATTAACTGTAGTCGTTCAGGCAGAAATTAAATTTTTCAAAACTCTCTTCTAAATTTAGATAGGCCTAGACTTGACTTGATTGTACACCCTTACCTTTGGAGTGAGGAGAGGTTCAACGAATGGGAGTAGTTAAAAATTAGTGCAACATTTTCACGTAATAATTGCCTCTCTTTTAGTCCACATTAAAGTGAGGGACTATAAAGAGTATTTCGTGAGTGAGAGAGTGAGGGGGGGGGTCTTCTTTCTGTGTGTGTGTGTGTGGGCTATGCTGTATCATATACTTGTCTCTTCTGCTTGTTCTAGCCAGATTATCCCCTCTACAAACACACACACGGAGTCTCATAATCATAATGATAACCGGTGTAGCGTAACATGAAAAGGTGCTTAGTTCCTTGGTTTTTACTCTCTATCTGAGGAAAAATCACCCACACACACACACACCGACTGGCATAGGTCGAGAGTTGGAGGGGGGAAGACTAGGTTTATCCAGATTATAGAATGACTCTTCAACACTAATTGCTCCATAAGAATACTGATTAACGAAGTCACATGTAATGGCAAGGAATTTTCAATTAATTATGGTGAATTACAGTTCAATCACCCCCTCTCGTTTTCTTCTATCCTGTCCAAAAAATTAGGTTAGTAATACTCTCGCGAGTCCCCTCTCTTCCCCCTCAACTCAACTGAATGTTTACTACAACTACAGTTGAGTTGTGGAGGAGGAAGAGAGAAAGAGAGGAAAAGAAAAAAAACAAAGGAAACTTGAGGAAGGCCTGTGGTTTATTTAATTGAGTAAAGTTAATTGTGAACTGTGTGGTTGCTTGGATGCTTCCATCGATGTTTAGGTTGTTGATCTCAAACTTTTACGTCTACTTTTAGTCTTCCTTCATACGTTAACCCTTTATTAGATGTGATGCGGTATTCTATATATTCTATATACAGTTTTCAAGGAAGAGGTTTTCGAGGAAAAACACAAAAACACACACACATACGACAACAACAACACAAAGTAAACTAGAGTTGAACGAAATATAAATGAATTTGAGGTAATTAAAAAGAATTGGGTGGAGACGGGGGAATAGAAGAGAAGAGCATTGAAAATGTGCAAGGGAGAACTTAGTCTTACAAAATTGTAGATGAAGTATTTTACGTAAGATCAGTAAAAAGAACAATATTTAAAGAAGAGTAGATGCACAGATAGGGAAAGAGTGAGTTGTAATTTTTCTTGAAGGAACACTTCTATCTTCTGTCGTGGCAAAAAAATTTTAAATGAGGTTCTAATATTTCTCTTCTCATTCATAAGTTACATATGGAAAAGAGCGACTGAGGGGAAAAATAGGGAAAAATTTCGTGAATGCAAGTGTGTGTCAAAATGTAGACTTCAAAATCTCTTAATCTTCGTCATCATAAAGTCATCCGTCTTGAGAGAGAGATTTTGTGTGTGTATGTGTGTGTGTGGAATTGCAGAGCCATGTCCCTCCTGTCTCCCCTGTCATCAGAGAAGACAGACAGTCTAACATAATTGCACACACACTACAGTTATAGTGTAGACGACAAAGTTAAGAGGTACGTCTGGGATAATTCTAGGTGTAAAATCTTGACTGTGTAATCACATTATATAAAGAGGGGGAGAATTTGCATATACCGCAGTTCATCCTGCAAAATGTGTGTGTCAGAGAGAGAGAGAAAGGGGGAGTCAAGTCAACTCAGGTAGTGAGAGAAGGTGTATCCCCTCAGTAAGTCGCATCATCAGCATCATCATCATTTGTAGTGATGAGCCGAGCCCTGAGGACTGAAGCTTATCAAAAACAATTCTTGGCCGTAATTACACGCATTGACTAAGTTTCTACTGAGCATTACCCCTCCGTATGTACATATTAATATTTGAGAGAAAGAGAGGCTGTGGATGCATCCTAGGAGGTAGTATAAAATGTTAATTAATGTGAATCCAAGCTTATTTTGTACTCACCAGTACAAAACTATTGGGATGTACAAGGTAACAGTGTACATAAGTTTATTCTATGGGGAATGGCATGTGTAAAAAGTGAGAGTATACCAAATGAAAAGCTCTCTCTCTTTGTGTTGTGTTGTGTGTGTGTGGGTACAGTTAGATGAAAGAGTTATAAGAAAAAGTGTAAATACACACACATTGTGTATTAGCATACAGGATTTTTCTTTTTGACTTTACACGCCTAACCAACATTGTATTGTATTGTATGCGTATAGGTTGTTGTTATGTTCAAAAGTACACACATACACTACACTACAATATGATGGAGTGACTGCTTGAGTGAGGGTTGTGAATTGATTCAAGTGATTTAACTCCAGGTTTGGAATGGCTAAATAGGTGACGTCCTTGCGTTTTTGCATTGGTTAATTTCTCTCTGCAGCACAGTCAGCAAAGAGTCGTTGACTTTTGCCAGGGTTGTACATTATGTACTCTCTATCACACACACGCACATATATAAAAAGAGAGAGAGACTTGTTCTCTCTCTCTCTCTCTACATACTTTATTATGGCATGTACAGTGTCATGGTGTACACATTTTACATTTTATATCACGAGTCCTACTCTCCTCCTCTCCTTCTCTCCTCCAATGGAAGTCTCATTGTGGTTTTGAATGGCAAATGACAATTGACGGCTCTCGAAAAAAAACTATAATATAATTAAATTTTATACCATCATTTTATTACATTTCAAAAAATTTATTAGGGATTTCTATCAACAACTCTCGTCCAAATGTATGGAGGGGCCTTTACAATCAAAATTTCTTTGACATTGCATTTCATTGTCTCTCTCTTCTATGTCCTTTAATGGATTTTTTTTAAAAATCTCACAAAATTTCAAAACCTCACAAATTCAATTTCATTTTTCTTTTGCTGAATACTTCTCTATTTAGGTATCGTCAGAATTAAATATGGCGAGATATCCAAAGCTTGTACACATCATCGTGTGTGTGTGTGTACTAAACAACTCATCATCCAATCTCTCTGTAAACTTGTACTATATTTAAATTAGTAGTGCAGTAATATCAATTTTTTTTACTCAGAAAAAAAATAGATAAAAATATTCCTTTCAAAAAAAATCATACCAGAAGTTTATTTGCTCATTGATATTGATAGCCTAAATTCTGTCGGGATACTTGAGAGAGAGAATGAGAGAGACAAGAAAATATTTTATATAATATTATATTTAATACACATTTCAACGATAAACGGTCAAAGCTGATAAGAGAGAAGAGAGAGAGAACTTAACGACCCAGCAGAATTTTTACAAAAATTCAAGTTGTAATTTTGCAGACAATATTGGGAGGAGAGAGTGAGAGTGTGTGTGTGTTGTTGTGTACACAGAATTACAGTGCGGTCTTTATGATCAGTACTTTAGTGGACGGACGGACGATTAGGGATTACAGTCACTATGTCAATTCCACTCGTATTAGCTCTTTTTAATAGTATTGAGCTCAAGCTCCGACCTCCCTATAACCCTATTCAAATTAGTCATATTTATTATTATTATATAACTCCCTCCCTTCGAGTCTGATTCGAGTTTGCTGGATACAATGTATAGAATACAAGCTACTACTGCTCTACACAATAATGTTTTGATTTTTTAATAAATGTATGTATTATCCAACATGGCAAAAGTTGATAATGGTTGATTAGAAATAATAGAAATGGCGGCAGGGTCTTTCATTGTGTTATATTTTACCCTACACACACACTCAGATATAGACACCGATATGAAATTAAATTGAACGTTGCTGTGTGGGACTGTATTTATGGATTAGGTCAGTGAACTTTAAAAGGTCCTACTTGAACTGACAATTAAAGTGTAAGGAAAATTGCAAGGAGAATTTTATATTTTAAACAACAACGACTTTGAATACCATTACACAGTACACATATGTACCCCAATAGGTACATGCATGTCTATTTGAACTAGATATACATGTATATTTTTAAGTACTACTGATGCTACTTTAGTTCATGCCATTGTTCCAGTTAAATTTCTCTCCCCTCTTTTTTTCCACGGCCATGCTTACCCATGAACATGAAAAATAGGATTGGCATTCAATGTGTATGCTTTTAAATATTAAATGGTACCATTCAAAAATAAAGACTATCCAAAAGTTTACGAGACAATGGTGCATAATGAAAAGAAACCAAAAATGAGCGTTCACAATTGTCGAATAACAAATATATTTACACACACACACTCTACCCTCCTCTCCTCTCATCCTGAAGGGTAAAGAGTCTAGATTTTTTCCAGTCTTATTTTTACCCTCCCAAAAAAATCGTCCACAATCGGGCTAATCTAGTTTAAATACATTTTTTATAAAAAGAGAAACAAAAATTTGATGAGACTGCTCATTCTTATTCGGTGATTGATGTGATGACACAATTTAGAGAGAAAAATGGGAGATAATAAAAAAGGAAGGGAATTAGTCAAGTGTACAAGATATTTCTCTGTGTGTGTTTGTCTAGTACTTAACTGTAACAGAACAGTGACAATTTGTAGTGCAACAATCAAGTTAATATGGGTTATCCAAATAGACACAGAATAAAATTATAATGGATACAATGATTTGGGCGAGTATTTAACTGATTAGAGGAATTAGAGGAAAGATAATTGTATGCAATATATGCGTGCATGAGGTCTGTTTGTCTCTCTCTCTTCAATATAAATGTTTGATATTGATAATGAATTTGAAACTTTTGTGTGTCTGTGCTACTGTACTGATACAAGTGTGTGTGTGTGACAATCAAATGACTGGCATCCTACAAATGAGTCTATCGAGAAACTAGACCACTTTTTTTCTACTGCACTCTTTCTCTCTCTGTGTGATATAAATACTAATTTTTTTTCTCTCTCCCTCTCTCTCTGTCTCTGACACATGATTGACACTTCAGCTCTAGCATGTTATACGGTGACTATGGTCAGGCTAGAGGCTAGAGTACCGTTAGTCCATCGTTTTCAATGCCCCCTTTCCTCCCACACAAAGATTCTTTGTGTGACTCAGATTGGGAGGACACAGAATAAAATTAATTTGAATATTTTTGGAAAAAAACTTTTCAGTACAAATCTGAATTTTCCCTATTTTTGTCCCAGGTTAAGTGTAATGGGAGATGACGTGTGTGTGGGTGGAAATTTCTCTATTAAATATAAATGGAACTAATCAATGCAAAACGTGACATTGTCTGTGCAATTGTTATTAGTTCTTGATACTGGTATGATGCAGACTGTATATCCGGTCTAGGAGAAAATCCATGGAAATTTCCATACTCGACTCTTTTTTCTCTCGCTCTCTTTCCTTTCTTACTATAGCTATCAACATTTGGATGACCTGGCAGAAAAATAAGAAATATTTCCTTTTGCATCATCCTTCCATAGTTGAAAACAAGTCATCGTGTGACTCATAAGTTTAAATCCAAATTGGATTAATTAAACTGTTTAATAATTCCGAGTTTCTTCGGTGTAAAAATGATGGTTCCAAGTTCAGATTCAAGTTGAGTAAAAGTGGAAATGAAAGATTTTATCGAAAAGCATCACATACAAACCACATTAATGATTATCAGTCGTATCTGCTTGCAATTTTAACCTCAAACTTTAACTGAGGGCCACCCTGACTAATGTAACATTAGTAATGTTACACCCTAATCAAGTTGAGTAAAAGTGAAGTGGGAAAAAATCATATTTTTTTGCTTCACTCTCAGAATACTGAAGGCCGTCTTTCATACTGACACATAACATTGTACTTGTGTATGAGTGTGTGTGTCTCCAGTGCAAGTCTAATTAGAATATTACTCTAACAAGACATTGTACCGTACAAGACAATGTCTGAATAGAAGGAGAATTGACAATACCCTCCAAGTTCATCGTCAACTGTAAATACTGATGACAATACCAGTTTCAAAAATATAGTTAAATTTTTTCTGTTCCACATGCGATACGAACAGTAATTCTGTTCATCCTCTTTCTCTCTCTTCCCCCACCCACACACTCACACACAAACACACACACCCGTTAGAACCACTTTAATTTCGATTTTACAATTTAACCCAGATTAAAAGAGTAGATATTTATAGGGGTCACCCCATCATTCACAGAATTGGCCTGACACACACACACACACTGTACACTGCGCCTACGTTTCTCGTCCTTGGGAGGTCGTTGAAAGCTCATTCTCTTCTCCTCCACACACACACAAGTCCAAGTCCCTTTGAGATGAAGTGTATGGAGAAGGATAGGATTTTGGGTCAATTCACCGTACGAATCAAGCAGCGTCCCCCCTTCCACAAAAATAACTGATTAATATTAAAAATATGATAATGGAGAGTCGATGACAAGCTGCCGGATTTTAACTGAAATGACATTCCTCTGTAAAATTTTTCCTATCTTCATCTTTATCTCACTCACCTCATTATATCCTCATATATAATAATTATTCATCAAAAATCCAGTACACAATCATCCAGGAACATAATGAGTACCCTCCACCAAAATAGAAGAGAGAGAGAGAGAGAGAGAGAGAGAGAGAGAGAGAGAGAGAGAGAGAGAGAAAAAAGGTTGACTCATTTTTCAGAATGAAGCCGTTTCAAAACTTGATTTCTCTCTCTCTCAGTCAATAAGAATATTTGAAGGATTGGATTTCTCCAGGCATTCCTGAGGCATGTTAGCTCATTCTTTGTGACCATATTATTAGTACCAGTAAACACACACTCAATTTGATTGTGGAATGTTGAACAAGTGGGAATGACCATATGGTCATACATAAATACATACAACTGGAATGGATCCTCCAGAAAATGATTTTAATTGATCCTACCTGAACTGGTGTGTGTGTGATAGTCTTTACACTACACACAGTATTATAATTTTACAAATGTTTACAAAAGTATTTTTGACTTCCAAAAATCCAGAATGTACACTTGGTGTCTACCTGCCTACCTGCTCTGTCAATAGAGAGGAGGGAGGAGGGGAAGAAGATAGAACGTTATCATTAGAATTGGATGATAGGAGGAGGAAAAGAGAGAGACACACACACACAACACAGACAGGGACAGACAGAGGGTTCAGTATCTGGTGTATCTAATGTGGATTTAGTATTCTCTGTGCTGAGGGCTGGGATTGATGAGTGTATATACATGTGTGTGTGTGTGTGAGACAGGCAGGCGGATGGTAAAGGCATGCATCTCCACAAGTCAACAACCAGAGAGAATATGTGGGTCAGGCTTTTATTTTAGCGTCGAACGCAATCGGTTAAGCTCCCACGTCATCCCATACCAACCAGCTGGGGAGCTAGCAAATACCAAAAGTGTATTTAGATTACACTCCACGACTAACTATGAAAAAAAGGACAAGTATACACAAGACCATTCTATACATTATACTGTGTGCGTCGTGTATGGATCGTCATCTTTTCTCTACACACAACTCAAAATCCTAGTATAAAAATATACATTTCTCTCTGTACAGTACAGATTGTTTGGGATCCTATTGAGTCACTCAGTCCCTGTCAAATCTATACACGAAAAGATGGTATATACTGGCCATGAATGCATACCACATTTTGCACACAATTTTCAAAGAACTTTTTTGGTTATACTGTCGTTACAATGGTATATGTTGTAGTACAGTGTATATAGAAGAAAGAAAAATACTTTGTGCAGTTTGAGTCTCAATGTATTATATAGTCTCAAAGAGAGAGACAGAGTTGTACTTGCCATGTCTACAGTACATTCGGCTATATATGAAAGAGAGAGAGAGAGAGAGAGAGAGAGAGTAGAGTGTATTCGTAGAATGGATTGCAAATTTTTTTTTGGTGTTAATATATAAGGTACATAAAGATTATATATTGGACTTTCATTATAGACCATTATACAAGCAAGAGGGGAGTTCTCAACTGAACGTTATGTAGCACACGCTCGTTTTCAACATTTTATCTTTTGTATGTAAGGAATGGATGGATGGATGATGGGCTGTTTGTGAAGGTAGGCAAGGAGGAGAGGTTAGCAGACTTTCAACGGCCTTTTAGTGTTCATTGCACTTTGTATCCGATTTCCGAGGGACATTGAAGGACAGTCGTCGTCGTTCGTCGTCGTCCTGTGTGTATAAAAGTCACTTGAATAATTGTGCCATTTAAAAAAACACCAACCAACTATCCAATCCAAAACCAAAAACGAATGTTAGTAAACAGTATACACTTCACACACACACGTAAACACACTTGCTCTCCATGCAGCCTATACTGAATAGTAGATTATCATGTCGTGTAAAAATTCCTTCCATCCTCATTTATTACCATTTTGGTCGACTGTTTAATGTGTTTTTAATTACAACCACGAAGAATCATTTATAAACTATAATTTCAAACTTCACACACAAAAAACTGTTCTATTTTATTTCTCAATTATTTACTTTTGTACTATTTGTGCTATGTTTGTTTTTATGAGAGAGAAAGAGAGAGATAAAGTTTAGCTATTTTACTAGAAAATTGGTTCCCAATTGAACGGAATTATAATCAAACAATTTTTTTGATTTCATTATGATACATGATTTAATTAATTTGAGAGTTACTAGACTCTTTGCTCTTAGCACACATTCTGTAGACACACACAATAAAAGTTTGGGTGGTTCTGACGCAGAGACGTCTGAACAGAAATAGGGAATGAAAGGATTTTTTTCCATTTTATTTATGGGTCAACTAGAAAATGATGGAAAATGGTGAAAAAGCCGGAAACTGACTAAAAGGTCATTCCTCATTGGCACACTTCCTTCACTATGAAGAGAACACACACACACACAGACACACAGTGGAACGTATATATTGAACATATTATTGCCCATATAAAACTCCTCTCTCTTTTCATAGTCGTGGCCATAGCTTCATGCAAATACGGATCAAAGGGCTTAGTGAATATGGAATATTGATACGACACGCTTAGCTTGCATTAAACTAAATTGACTATGACATTGTTCACTGCACTGGGAAACTTATGTACGCTTTTCCATACACACCACCAGAGACGCTAGACATTTTCCTTGATAAGGAAAGACTATCTGTACTGCTTATCCGTATACTCTTTCTCTTGTACAAAAGTGGACATGGGGATTCTGACTGTTAAGACTGAGCCTTACATTCACGATGACAATATACATATCACTATTGATGTATTAGAGAGTGATTTTGTGGACTGGGACGGGACGAGACGACGAAATGAAAGGGAAAGAAAAAGGAGGGCGATGACTGATGACATAGAATTGATTCAAGTTTTATTGGATGAGCCGTCATGTCATCTCCAGGGTAGGCTAGGGTAAGGATCATCTTGATTGGCCATAGCTTTGTAGGTCAAATTCATGGGCTAGGGTTGGAAATTCTCTCTGTCTCTCTCTCTCTCAACTTGTACATATCGTTCCACTAGTATCGACTGACGGTGGGAACCCACGTCAAAAAAATGTCTATCACAGAAAAAAGAAGAGAGAGACTATTAAGTCTCAAGGCAGAGAAGGACAAGAACAAGTGTGAGGACATAAATAAATAATAATCTTAATATTCTTTCTCGTCGTTCTCTTCTTCCTATCTCACCATGTTATCCAGACAATACACACACACACACACAACAATTTATGTACTAAAACCAAGGTAGAGGGGTTGGGATGGCAATGGAATTGAAATTTTGTCGTCAATTTATTCTAAATGTGCTCGCAATAAAAATAAACAAAATGTGTGTAGTACACACGCACACACGCTGTCCTGACTGTTGGAGAAGTGAACACACACAAGTTGAAATAGTATTTAGCATTTGTATATCATTAGAGAAAGAGAGGAGGAAGGAGGAGGAAGATTCAACATTGAGAGTGTTAAGAGACGACGTGAAGAGAGAAAGAGATTTACGAGATAGACTTTTCTTTTTCACTGGAAGCTTCTTCTCTCGTCTCCAAGAAACAAGTGGAAATGGATAGGTGTAGAGTGGTATAGAATGTGGAGAGGGAAAGAGGGTTAAGATAAGATGTGACTCTTTCCCTGTCTCTCCTTTATATATTTACATTCAAATTTTATGTAAATGCGACATTGGGTTACTGTTCATGCAATTTCCTCATGTCCCAGTGTGTGTGTGTTGGATTTCCTTCTGCTCGATCCAAAAAAGTAACTTCTTAACTGTCTGTATTTTGGTCCATAAATACTAGTCAAATTTTGTCACGGCTTTTGAGGTACACAGAGAATGAGAGGTAGACAGAGGATTTTTCTGGAACGGGATTATCTGGACCAGTGTGTGAGGGGCTGGGTTGTAGCGGTTAATTGTTTGTTTAAAATTATCAACCTTTCTTCAACTATGTATGTAGTAGGTACAGACTACACTCGGATAGACATGTAGGATTATGTACACAGTTAAGGAGAGAGAGAGGGAATTAGGGGAAATGTGTTGACTGACTGACGTACTTGAAGAGTGGCTGGCTCCCTGAGGTCTAGGCTCTATAAGTAAATATGTAAGGGAAGTTCCACTATTAGAGGACAAGAGGAACATAGTGTGCCAACTAGGACGCGGACAAAAATTTTTCAATTCACAATCGACACGCTCTCCTCTCTCCTCTTCTCTCATACTTTTTTACAGAGTCGGAAACGGAAATCTCAACCTCATTCATGGTTAATACTCCAATATAATGTTGACTCTTCTGTACTTGTACACACAGTCATTCCCTATGAACGTTGTTACTGGGGCTTTGACATACAAGTGGATATTTTTATTTTCTCTCTTTGCACACACATGCTACATTCCAAGTCATGAACACCCATTTCCATTTCACGGGAATCCGCCAAACATACTTTCTGCAAAACTCTACACACACATCCACATACACATGCACAAATCCATGATATCTTGTGGAGCCGCCGCCTGAGTCTCAATTTTACATCGGAAATTGTCGCCGTCAGAGTCAATTTCGTGAAGACTTCATTCATGAGTATGAGATTAATGGAAAAGGGATCAAGACGACTTGACAAACTTTGACAGACAGATTTTGTGGACAGTCCTGTAAAATCCCACCTCCTCCTACGTCCAACATTTTCCCTTTGACTTTAAATGAGACTCTTGAAGTCGGGGTCTGGGAGTGACACCTGACAAAAACTGGATTGTGAAAAGGTGTGGGAGGGGAAAAAGTAGTTGTTAATTCATTCCCTGGACAGATTTATTATTTGATGTTTTTTCCTCCATCATCATGTTAACAGTTAGTTGAAATCTTGTTCGCCTCGCTGTAAAATGGGATGTACAACATTTTGATGATGATGTTGATTATTACAAAAATAGGTAGTAAATTAAATGGTCCGAATTGTATGAGGAGGAGGTGAGAGGAGAGGAGGGGATGGTTCCAATTGTAGATAATCCCGGTGGCATGACGTCTGACTCTTCCCAGTTTGTTTTATAACCTTTTTCTGTTATCTAGGTCAGTTACTCAAAACCAAAATTGAGCTCCCACCACGCCAAGTCCTCTCCATACACAGGCGTACATACACAACCAGAGTCAAGGGAGGGCATCGTATTAATAGCTCCAGCTTTTTCCTAGATGATCCCGATGATCTACAAAAGATTCCATCAATTACATACCAGTCCACATTTTCTCTCTATATTATTATCTTGCACCCCATTTTTTTCAATGGATGTACATGTCATCCATGTCTACCATTGGGTGGGTGTGTGTGTGTTTCCACTTGTCTCCCTACGAGCCATATTAATTATAAAATTTTTGCTCAAAATTCGCATACAACTTGTGGTTGTCATGTCGTGTCCCATTATTATGACTCATCCTGGTAGACAGACACACACACACATCATCGTGATGATGAGCAAGTTCCGCTGTACCTTCTCTCCACGCACAAACCTTCCTTCTTTTTTTGAAAATGGCTTAAGGCTAAATTTTGGAATTGTGGCACAAATTGTAGGACAAAAATTTGGCTTGGCGTTTTATTTTTTTTTAAAAAAAGAGAATATTGCGTGTTTCTTGCAAATGAATTTTTGTAGCGGAGGAACTGCTTTTCCTCCCGTGTGTACACTTCCATAGCCACAACAAGTATTTCCCAAAGTTTCTGAACAAAAGAAAAATCATTTTGATATTTTATGAAGCTCTCGTACACATTGCTAGGGACTAGGGAGGAAGGAGAGAGAGAAGTGCTGATTAGGAAGAACATTTCCTCTCTCTCACTCTCTGTCTTTGCAAAAGGAAAAAATTTTCATTCAGATTTTACGACTTGTCAGTTAGAATGAACTGTGAGGTAGTAAATCATAGAGAGAGAGAAGGAAGAACAACCAATTGCCGATATAGTGGTAGTGGTCGACTATTACTGTATTTTCTTTTTTGAACCCGGCTTACATTTTCTACAAGGTAGAAAAGTAGAGAGAGAGAGCAAAAAAAGTTGTATGTGAAAAGCTTTTGTTCTCCCGTAGAAGAAGAGGAGAAGGAGGATGCAATAAGACAGTATTTAACTGTCTGGAAGAACACAAGACACAAAAAGCGATTGGCGTGCATAAGACAAATAGGAAATACTTTTTTTTCGTTTACACGAGAGTCGGAGTCAGCAAAGTTTATACAAGTGTGTGTGTGTGTGTTTGTGTGGTTCTAGAGCATACATGATAGTATTCTGAAGTTCAAGACGATGAAGAATACATAAAATATATAGTTAATAATGTAGTAGTACAAAGACAAGTTAAGCGAGAAACGATGAAAGGGAAAAAAAATTGGCAACTTTAGTCTCTCTCTCTCTCTTTACGAAGGTATCTCAGTTTTTTAAGCTCGGCCCCTACCGAAAAGGTATATTACATAGTAGAGATCTGGAGTGTACATTCATGCATGACATGCAGGGAAGAAAATTTTGAAGGAAGGTGTATAGATAAACACACACACACACGTACAGAGTGTAGTAGAGATGTAAAAAATAAAAGGGAAATTCCGTTATTCCCGTTATGTACTCTCTCTCTCCTCTATTTCTTACATGGGATGCGAAGGGAGAGCCCTAAAAAGTTTATGTATGGGAAGGATTTATTTTATTATTATTTAAAGGTTTCCCTACATCTCCCTGCATTTCCTTCTCTCTCTCTGTCTCTCACTCTTCTCACAGATTTTTTGGGGAAGTAAAATATAAAGAATTATATGAGATTTTGGAGAACAAAAAACGTACATGTATTATCCTCCATGGTCATGTCCATTACTCCTCTATACACAAATCCGAGGGAGGACAAAAGAAATTATAAGTAAGTTTTTTTACAAGATTGGAGGACAAGGGAGTAATGCACCAGTGTTGGTGTGTGACACACACATCCAGTATACATGGAAGATACTGGGACGTCTCTCCACACTCTTGAATGTCAATAAAATGGAGGAAAAAGAGAATAAAAGCGAAATCTTGGGTCGTTGGACTTAGCCGTCAACTTTTCTGTCTCCCTCTCCCTCCCCCTCTTTCTATCTAGCTCTATTTCTTATATAACCAACGGCACGGAAGATCAATGGAAAAATAACAATAACAATAACACACACACCAAGGGAGGGTATTGCACACACAGTGTGTACGATATTATATTGACAGACACGAAGACAGACAGGTTGACTCTAATAGAAAAAATAAGGAGAGGACGGGAGGAGTGAACGAATGTTGTTGTACAATATTTATATAATATAATATATATAAGCATCACTTTTTACAATTCTTTTTAACAGTTTATGATTTTGATTGCATTGGTTGCAGGTTATTGTTGTTGTTCCCAGCCATCCAGCCTTTATTCTATCTACCCAGAGCCAGTCAAAAACCCATCGGAGTATTCCTAGCGTCGAGTTTGGTAGTCGGGAGTTTCTGGAGTTTTTTTGTGGATGACGGGAATGCGAGGTTAATGACCCTGGTTCTGGAGAACGGAAACAGAGTGTACACACACAGCGAGCTGGATCGATCCTCCGTGTCTTCTGAAGTTGCTTCCGTATAACTCTCAACTTCTCTGCTCTTCCAGAGAGAGAGAGAAAGACTCCAGCTATATATATCTGGAGAGGACCTGCTACAAATATTCCCTCCTCATTCTCTACACAAACACACGCAGTGTACAAGGCTGAACTTGGGAACTTGAATTTTGCTATATATCCCCCTCCTCCCCTTCAACATCATCCGCGTTGCATTTATAGCGAAAAATCTCTATCCCGCCAACAACCTTCTACTCCGCCGTATTTTCGTCTCTCTACTACACGTAGCAAAACCTAAAGTTCAAGGGATTCGCCGTCTCCTCCCCCACCTCCCTAACACCGCCGACGAAAATTGAACAAAAAATATAGACGGGCAAAAAATCAATTTCCAACACTCCAACTGCCTATTTCTCCATCCGTTTTTCTTCGACGGAGAATCCAAAGAAATTGGAGGAGTAGAAAAAATAAACTTGAACCACAAGGCATGACGCGAATAGTCATCCGCTAATAGAATGAAAGGTAAGATTTTTTGGTTTTTTTTAAAATAACTTTTTCTCATCAAAGCATAAATGGAGTGACAGTGGATTGTCATGTCATCCTTCTCGCTTGTCCCATTCAGTTCTTTCTTTGATGGAGATCTCACAATAATGGAATAATATGCTAATTATGAGAGTTACACACAATGGAACAACAATAGTATTGTATGGTTATTGTATTGTTAAGAAAAAAAAGAAAAATGAGTGAGGGAATAGGAAGAAATTAATTTTTTCATACATATTGCTAAGCATATGTATAAAATATTAAAAAAAAGAAAGGAGGAAAAAATCATAATTTTATTTGTCTCTATCTCTCATTATGCACAAAACCACAGTCACGTCTCAGAATTAATAACCTTAGTCAAGCTCATTGCCTCCCTCACACACAATCAAAAATTGTGTAGTAGATAGTACAAATGAAGTGCAATGGAGAGCAATACATTTTCTCTCTCACATTTCTTTACATAAGACATTTTTTTAACTGTACAATTAAATTATGAGATATAAGACTGAGAGAGGGAAAGGAAAAGTTTTTTCTTCCTTTAAAATTATACAAACCATGAACAAAACTTGGGTTCTGCATACAAATTCCATAAATACGGTTGTACTGTACATAATACAAAAATATGAGAATGCAGTTTGTTCAATATAAACATCCTAATTTTATCAGTCTTCATCCTTTCCTCCTGTCTCTCTCTTCTCTTATCCTCATGTTTTTGTTCTTTATGGAAAAAGTCAAAATAAAGTTTTGAAGGCACACACATTCACATCTCTCTTTTTTTGGTACATGACTTAACAAAGATCAACATGAAGATAGTTCTTTGGACTTTAGGTCTCTATGCAGTTTTCTAAACAACCAACTTTTTTTCTCTCTGTTTACCTCAAATTTGATTGCAAACTCTGAGACCCTCTCCAACGAGTACAAAGACTGTATTAACATGAACGTCTGTGTGTGTGTGCCTCCTCCTTCATACTATGTATGACTAGGAGTGAGAGCGAATGTGTGTGTGTGTGTACAATAATGGTTGCAAATTTTACTTCCGTATTTACTCCTTGACGTCTCAACTTTGAACATTATTATTTATCATTATATATTCCTTCAGAACAGAGGGAAACCAATAACAACACACATAAACACATAGTCAAAACACACGCACACACGTAGAGAGAGACCCAGACACAGTCTATTCAGCCACTCCACCACGACAACGAACGTTCTGCCTTCTAGACAAACTAAATTTTGTGTGAATGCGTGTGTGTGATACAATTAGATAAAAAGAGGAAAAGTTTCCCTCTTTTCTGTATATCCGTCAATGGATTTACATGGGATTTAATTCGACAAGCGAAATTCAAAAGGAAAGGACTTAATTCCTAGTCTTGGACTGCATGCACCACTTTGACAAGTTTGTCTAAATTATTGTGGAGCAAAACCCCCTTAAGATTTCACACAGTATGCAGTATCCTCTCTTGATGGTACATTACATTAGGAAGTGGACCACCTGGCGTATATAATTTCATGCCTTAGTCTCCCATCTTCCCTTCTGTCCAAAAACCACCATGATGCACACACTTTAATTCCCTTCTCCCTTTTTTCTCTGAAAAAATCTCAATCAAAATAGATGAACACAGTACAAGGTTTGTCTTCTGAAAACTTTCCGCATTAAACTTTCATTGTTCATCCCTCCTGATGAAACGTGGATGATGACGAATAAGGAAGAAAATTAAGGAGGAAAAAACTATTTTTTGCCCGGTTTATTTGCATAAGCAAAAGAGGAGAAGGAGGAGGAAGACTTTTTTTAAAGTTGTGTAGTGTGAAAGTGGTTAGTGCGTAAGCCAGACACACACGTTCACTCTCCTTGTGATGTGTGTGTGTGTACATGCTGTGTGGAAGGGTTGTAGCTTGTGCGTTTCGCAAAGGAGGAATATTGATCGGTCACGTGCGGGAGTTTGAGGTCATTGCTCCCATCGATTTCCGGAAAAGCCTTCAACTACCGGGTATTGCACTTGTCTGTACCCGCCCGACGAACCCAACGCATCCTTTTACGCTCCTTCCCCGGCTATTCATCCCGCCCGTACGTGTACGTACATGTCTAGTCATATGCGCGCTTGTGTGTGTGTATCCAGACACTTATGCAATATCAAAAAAGCACACACACACTCTCTCTCTCCCTCTGCGTTCATGGGCGCAGAGAGAAAGCCCAGGAAAGCGGGGGATAGTTCTGCAGTGCCTGGATGGAAGGTTGTTATTATTAACCTTCTCTACATCACATTATACTCGGATGGCTTTTAGTGAGGAAACATGAGAGTGAGAGTGCAGTTACCTTTTCGGATATTTTAATCATATTTTTCATGACCACAAATGAGGATGGTGACGGAAATGAGGAGGAGAAAGAGAGGGAGGGGAGAATGTGTGAGAGAAGGAGGAGGAAATGTTGTTGCCACCATACCCAAAATAATATCAGAGTATAAATCATGGAAGGAACCGAGTCATCACGTAAATCTACGCACATTTCCCTACACAAAAATGTGAATGGCCTTTTTCTCAATTTCCAACTCTCGGCTATTCCCCCTCATCCTCTCTCTCTCTCTCTCTCTCTACAAATTCTCAAAATAACAAAGTTGCAAATTCTAAATTTTTCATGACTCCCCCTCACACTCTGACTGTGTGTGTGTATGCGGGTGACACTGAAAGACTACCACAAGACGACACGACCAATTCCAGTCTGACTCATTTCAAATTCCAACTACCACATGACGACAAGGATGTGAACAAATTTTTTGATTGACCAGAACTCTGTTAGGTACAGACTGTACACACGCACACAACATTTCGACAATTTGTAAAAGAACAATTTTTTGATACTCCTATAATATTCATTCATCCACCAAAATCCAAATATTGAAAAAAATGTGACATTTCCTTTCCTTAAAATTTTTTTTCTTCTCTTCCTCTCCAATTCAATTTCATATTTTTCCAATATGTCTCACATTATCCTCTACATTGAATCCAAATTTTGTGAGAGTTCTCTCTCTTGCACACAGAATCAGACACACACACACAGAGAAGGGGCTTGTAGGACTATGTATGTACACGACCATCGATCGACTTGTTGGAGACGCAAAAATGACGTCGTGGTGATGGTGGCTGAGTTGGAGAATACTTCCTGATATTCTCTCTCTCTCTCTCTAACCCTTTTCCTTCTTGTGTGTGTGTAACGCATTTTGAAAAGGTGAACCACCTCACGCACCTCACTCTCAATACATTTGAGGAAACTATCGTAAATAAATTCTAATCTTATTGCAATGCTGGGGCACGTATCCCTCTCTCCATCTCTTTTGTATTTTCTCTCTCCCTCTCTCTCTCTTCTCTGCATCCTATACTATAGATCAAGAGTGACTTTTAATAATTTTTCATGTATTATTACGACACTCCAAAGTAATTTACGCTCTTTTGATTTTAGCAACCAACCAACTCAAAAACCACACACACCACCACCTTTTAACCATCATAACTCAACTCAACATACACACTCTTACGACTATTTTGTGTGTGTGGACGCCGCTCAGTTTAAGACGTTAATGATAAGACATTATATATCTTACGGTTAATAATCAAACTATTGTATGCTCAGTTTTGTAGATTAACTGACCTTTTATCATGATTAAGATGAATCAACAGCCTTGCTCACGTCCACTCCATTTAACACTGTGTGCACCCGTACACACACACACACACAGTGCAGAGTGTGGACTGACTATAATTGCAATTAGGGACCTACACACACAAAAGTACATCCTGGACTACACTAGCCAACAAACACCATATAATTTGACTGCATTTTTTGACTGGCGAGTCATCATTCATGACGATAAGGTAGGGGGAAACCCCATGAAACGTTGAACTCTGATTGACATAAATTTCGTGGACAATTGACAACACAAACAAATTGTGTACAAATGAACTTTAATGTACAATTTTTTTTAACACCAGAGAATTGTGAGGAGAATTAATTTAATATTATTTCCTACGAGTACACCATTCTCACCTTCTAAAGTACATAGTTGTAATGTCAAATGTCGCCCAAAAGTACGGAGTGGTAAGGTAGGTCTTGGTATGTACATGACCTTTAAGCTAGAGAGACTGACAGAATTGAGATTACTAGTAATCAAGAGTTTGAAAAACCTTGAAAAAAAGGGGGAGGGGAAGAGTGTGACACAACTTTAAAAACAGATGCCTGGTACGAATATGAAAATAAAAGTAGAAGGGATTTTTTTTAAACAATATAATATAATAAATGGAATTATAGTAAAAATTTCTTGGCTCAAATTTGTATCACTTCAGTGCCAAATGGAATTATCATAAAAAATGCACTTTTTACAAATTTCCCCTAATTGCTCTTCTCAGAATTGAAACTCTTGTTAGTTATGTACTAGTAGTACAGTTAAAGGAGAGAGAGAGCGAGAAGAAAAATGTAAATAGCAGTCAAAATTTACTAGAATGAGAAAGAGAGAGAGAGGAAGAGAAAGGACAGTTGAGTGCACTTTTCTGTAGTTAGTCAATCGTTCGTAATTTGTGTAATAATATTATTACCAAGCTCAAATTAAGTATTCCATTGTAAATGTAAACTAAAGTACACGATTTTTTCATACAATTTTTGCCCTAGGAAGAATATGCATTCATATTTTTTAAGTGTAAATCAGTTTTTTAAATTCTAGCTTGAAGCATATAGCAATTTCTAATGATCCCAAAAAAAGATTAATTGCAAAGTGTACTGCCCTCTGCAGAATTGAGAGATGTAAAATGAACATGTAGTGGAAAAAAGGTATTTTGTTTTATTCGAACTCTCATCTGGAAATTCTGCCGTGACATAGAATAGGAATGGCAGGAGCAAGTGAGCATGGGGAGCAAGTGAGCATGGGGAGCAAGTGAGCATGGGGATCAAGGGTGAGGGCCAGAAAATGTCACCATTATTTATTTTTGTTGCAACTGTCATTACAAAGCTCATCACACATCCACTGTTTTACTCATTCCTACTCATTAGCATACCACACACACACACATGAAGAGTACCCCATATATATCGTAAGTAATTATTACGGTTTCACTCTACTACAGATACAGTGTGTGTGTGTGATACAGTGACACGATAACTGCAATGACAACAATACAACCAAGTCTAACGGTCTATTGATGAGAATGACAATTGCAATAATATTTATCTTTATCTGTAACAGTATATTGTACACTCCATGTACAATGTACAAATACAAAACTATCTCTCCATGTCACACACTAAAGGACAGACTAACATGGAGATGCAAGTGCAACAGACACACACACACGGATTTTCGATCCCCATTTTTGTCCTGAAATACAAATTTTTACGTGTGCGTCTACAAGGGGGGAGAGATAACAAAAAATCTTTTAATGAATACATAATTGTCTGCACACACACATCACACACACACAATGGTTATGGTTGGGACAAAAAAGTGCAAATATGGCAATTACCAAACTCTTTTGTTACCCCTTCCATATATACATGTATGTGTGTGTGTATTGTTGCTGTGTGCATGTAGAGAGAGTGTGTGTGTATTGAACTTTGTGACGTGATGCGGTTGTGTCACATCACGACATAGACCTTTTGCCTTCATTTTTATTATGAATGCAAGAGCAAAACAAAAATTGCAAAATTCTGACTTGTATCATTTCTTGTGCTTTTGCTTTTACAACTCTTTCACACACACACTACATACATGTACATGTATGTGTAAGTATGCATTTGACTCTCTCAGAGAACATTCACAAGACTGCATTAACCCATAAATGTACGATATATTACAGCCAGTCACTATCCACTCCACAAACTCAAATATTACTCAAACGAAAAAAATTATCCATCCACCTTTCTACCATGACCATAGTTTACATGACGAACGACGACGAAACACAATGACGAACAAGAGATCCTGCCATAGACAACATGCTCGGAGCATTCTTAAGTAAGTTCAGGGAGTGAGAAGTACTAAAGATAAATTAAAGTCAGTTTGTTTTCTTTTTGGAATCAATTAACCAAACATAAACAAACTCTCACACTTCTTCTAGCTCCTCTATATATATTTTCTTTGAATGACTCTCGACATGATTAAACTTGCTAATTTCTAATTTTGAGGTGACTTACAAATTTACAAATAACATACAAAGACAGGTAGGTAATAATAATAATGACAATTGTAAACAAAATCAGCCAAAAAATATGTACTCTTCTCATTTCCATTATTTCCACCTCCTTCACGCCACAATCATTTTTTAGTATTGAAAACTTTTAAAATGCACCAACTTAATTTTTTTAAAAAAGAAAATGACGGCGTATTGTACAATCCATGACAGACATGACACTTCTTTTCTCCACATCTATTTTTTCCTCCTCCTTTTCACTCAAATGTAGTTGACGTGAGACATTTTCCTAAATGATTTACCATTACTTCAAAAATTACATTAGATTTGATTAGACGAAGATATGTAGAGAAAGAGAGAGAGATTCGTCTTTTTATGAGCTCACGCCTTGGGCTGCTCTTCAGATTATTTTCGTAGACAACTTTTTACATGGACGAAGAAGAATGGCAGGGCAAGAAAAAGAGACAGATGTTTATGATGACGTGGCCACAACAACCAGAGAGACAGAGAGAGAGAGGTGGTTGGCCACAAGGAATATTAAAAAAGAAATAGAAATCGTTCTTTCGTCTCAGAAAATCACAAGCCTAGAGAGAGAAGTCCCAGTCTTGTCTCACTCTTATAAAAGACTATTTAGTCTCTCCCTCTCAATGGAGAAGTTAGAATGAGGGGAGTTTTTTTTTCAGTGATGCGATCATCAAGATTCGAGTGTGGCTGTACCTTATGAGTGCATTAGTATAAGTTTTAGCATATATTTCCATGACAATGCAGGGGGGAGGAGGAGGGGTAGACTGACTGTGAACACCTCATCATAATAACAATATTACTACTCTCCCTTTCATTTTCATGGGTCTAGTTCTCACAGAGGTGATTGACCAAGGTAACCACGATGACGACGACTCTACTCCACACACACACATGCACGTACCATTATATAAAAAAGGTTTATTAAAACATACATACAGAATAGTATAGTATAGTGTGGATGCAGTAATGCTCAGTAAAGAATTCAATGGAAAAAGATTAAGGTACGTCTTGTTGTGTGGGTTGTATTGTATTGTTGTGATGTGTGTGTGTGTCTGTTGTAAAAGCGTGTAGTAGTAGTAGTAGTAAAGGAGGAGGGGGAGGGGGAAAATGAATGTTTTTTCACTCTGTTGTCTTCTTGATAGTTGGGATGATAGCATTGAATTGTGTGTGTGTGTAAGTACATAAGAGTTCATGTGAATACCATTGGTTTTTCACACACACACACATAGACACAGAGAGAAAAGTGTAAGTCAGTAAGACAGTATGACATAACTGTAGTGTGTGTACGAGAGACTCCACGGTTCTTTGACTCCTCTCTCAGGTAGACACACACACACACACACATTTTTATACATAATATTGTTGTTGTTGTTCAAGTTGGGAGTTACAACTTGTACTTGCACTCTCGTAATGTAGTCAGAGCGTGCAGAAAGTTCATTTCCATTGACATGGCAAGGCAAGGCAAAAGTAAGAAACAGCAGCAAAAAGCCAAAAGAAAAAGATATGGCATGCAAAAACCGGAATCTCAACTTTTGTCTTCTCTATCTCTCTTTCTCTTGTACATATTTTGACTGACGCGATTCCAGTGTGGAGCACACAAGTACAAAATAGCCGTAAAAATTGTGAGATTACAATAGTTATCTTGATGAGTGATACGTGTGTGTGAGGGTGAGAGGGAAAGATGGTTATACGCACTTGTTTTCTTAAATGTAGACTACTCACTCATCTTGTTTCCTTATGGTTTGCATACATTTATAATTAACATCCACACACCTTCGGAATGATGATGGTAATTTTTAGCATACATTACATGTGTGTGGAGATAAGGAGTCAAAAACGTATTTAGAATGAAAAGATTTTTGTGTGTACAGTTTGTGTAGTCAGAAGAAGACTCATTTGAAGAGAATGTTGACTTAACTTGAATCTACATTAAAAAACTGATAAATAATTTTGCACCGAGTGGTTTCGTTCCTTCCTTATTTGTCGTCCAGGTATTGTTGACAAGATTCCTGGAAATAATGTGAACGGGACGATGAACAATTTATTATCATTTTGTAGTCAAGTGACACCAAAGTTTGTATACTGTGAGATAAGGATAGAAGAATGAGTTGCAGAGTTTGGGTTAAAATGGTAGCATCCTTCTCGAAAAGAAGAATAGAAAATATATTTAATATTTGATTTGTCTGTTTACTCATTCTCAGTGGAGGAGGATGAAGTGGAAAGTTAACGGGAAAATATATTTTCAGTTTAAAATTTCAAATGATGACTAACGACAAATATAGAAATTGAAAAAAAAGAAAGAAAGATGTATTGTTGTTGTCAAAGTGGTTGAGGGTGAGAAAAAAAAATGAAGAGAAAATATTTGATAGTCAATGCAGTGCTAAATACAAATGTTGAGAGATTAGGTTTTGTAAAGAATGACAAAGACATGTTCGTTCACAGTGTGTATATCATACATACACAGTGTATGTGTGTGTGTGTGTGTTCACCACTGGTGGCTTGCTAGTGTTTCTATTTGTATAACCTAAGACCCAGACATTATTATTTTGCACAGTACACACACACACACTCACGACTCTCTGTGTTCACCGTATGTACGTAAAGGGTTTGATGCAAATTTATTGGAAATGGAAGTGAAAGTTTCTTAAAGGTGGAGGATTAGTTTTTTTATGTACACACATCCACACACACAGCTAGGTATTAATGTAATTTGGTGTCTTCTCTCTCTCTCGTCAGTCAAGGTTTCAATGACCATATACAATCAAATGTTGTTGTTAGGCAGAGCTTAGAAAAAAGAGGGGGAGAGATCCATAGTCTTGACAAAGATGTCTCAAACCACACACACACATCATACTCCTTTCATGATAATAAAATCTGTTGTGAGGCTACTACACTCAATCTCATTCGTCAGTCTCGGGAATGCCTAACAAGCGTTCGTCAAACATTAAAATGAGATTGAGGTGTGAGGATTTTACACTGTTATGACAAGAAATTTGAATATTTTCTTTCTCTCTCTCTGTCTCTCTCTTGTTCAAAGTTTCATCTCCTTTGATCAATCTAATTTCTAATCTCATCATCATCGATAAGGCACAACAACAATGGAAATTTCTAATGAGGAGGATAGAAATGCGGAGGAAGAAGAATAGAATTTAATCATATCCAAATAAAAATATTATTTGATTTTATGATTAGCATCTTCTCAACTCAAGTCGATCATAGTGTTTGACACTCGATCGATTTAAATGGGGGCAGAAGTATGCACAGCAAATACAGATTTGGATTTGGATACATCGTCAGGTGGATGAACTGTGGAATAAAATGAGGGTTAAAATTCACACAACAACTTTTTGAAGATACAGTTGGAAATATTGAAAATAATTGTAAAATGAAATTCATTTAAATGAACACACGCACACACTCTCCCTTCTACTAATACAATATCATATTTTTCTGTGTGTGGAATAAAGGTATGAATTACACAAGTTGTGTGTGTGTGTAGTCGAAGTTAGTTCAAGGTTTACCAGGTAAAGAAGTATTTAGAGGTGAATGGAATAGGGGATGACTAGTAAAAGTGTGTGTGTGTTTGTGCTTGGAAGCAGACAATGTCTAATTCCATGTTGTATTACAAATCAATTGAATATATTTTTTTGCAGTGTCTTTAGTATTGTCAGTGTGTGTGTTTGTGTATGTATGTAAAGTAGGAGAGTTCAGACAAAAAAATGTAAATGACATAGAATAACAGTGACCGACTTTGGCACTCCAGAAAATTCCATTGAGTCATTATTTCCCTTTTTGTGCCCACATGTACATACTTGTATTGACATCCTCAGGAGAGTCAGACCCTCACTCACTCTCTCTCTCTCAGGGAAAAAGACACAATAATTTGACAATGGCATGACTCTTCCTAACGGACATACAATACACAGAGAGACACAGACACAAGCCAGTTAGTCAGAGTGACGCCGGATGTGTTAGTATTTATTAGCTGACTCTTGTCAAAAGTATGACTGAGATTTTTTGGAAAGTTGAGTTAAAAGGTGAAAAACACATTCACACACACGGCACACATGATTGTTAAACTTGGTCAACTGGGAATATTTTGACAAGATTTGACACAATATCCGGGTTCCCGAGACCGCTATTCCATGTAACCGTATAAACTTTATATCTCAAATTCCTCATCTACTGTTAAGCTCATATTTGTGGATGATAAAGTGTGGGATGTAGATTACAAGTACCTTTAATTCCAAAGAGGAAAAATACACAGTAACTGTTCCACAAAACAAAAAAAACGTTCCTTATTTATTTTACTTGTGTATTTCCAATATTTTTTGGTCTATGTACAATACTCTCTCTCTCTTCTGTAATATTGGTATTGGCAGTGCTTATCAAATTTCCGGTTTTCTTTCCTTCCGCTCTCCTCCATTATCTTTGTCAAATTTATTGAGGAGTTAGTACTGGGTGACGGAAATGATTTTTATGTTACATCATTTACTTCCTACACACTGACTGACTGTTTATTTATATTTACTGTCATAATTATGATACTTGGACGGCTGCCCCTTTTATCAAGCTAACAAACCTTTGACCAGACTAAAATCCCCCTCTCGAGATGTGTCACACTCGGAAAATATACAAGAAAAAATTGTAATAATATTTTTTGTACAAATTGAGACTTCATATAGAATCTCTCTCTCTCTCTCTTATCATCTTGAACGGGTAATCCCGCGTGTGTGTGTAAACTGAGTCATATGTAAAGTGTTGAGACAACATTTCATCTTTTTCATACATAATTATTCACACTTTTACATTGAACAGAACTGCACACAATATTATGACAGACTTGAACCTAATTATTATTAGTTTTTTTACTGTCATAAACTGTGCCTTAGCATTCAAAAATTGACGGAAAATCCTTCGTGTGTGTGTAGTGTGTGTAGGAAGACAGCTGGGATACAGAGGGAGGAAGGTAATTTTTTTCCACAAGAAATTATGAGATAACCGGAATCGATGACATGGAACAATTCATTTAGAGAGAGAAGGTTTTAGTTTGAATCATGAAAGTAGACCGAAACTCCCCAGAGAGTCGCTCTTTTTTGCCCTCTCCTTGTAAATTTACATGTACGTACCTAATTCAATGGCTGACACAATTCCGCTGGATTCAAGTACCTCGGAATGACTTGGACTGGAAAAGTAGTGCAGAGGGGATATAACCATTTAGCCATACATACCACACATATACTCTCGGGTGGTTTGGCTCAGTCTGTGTGTGTGTAAGTATAAACACGACCACACGATCTACTCTAATGCACAGATAGTATAATCATTCTACACACACACACCCTACTAGCTACAATAGTACAGTAGTATTAGTTGTAAGTTGTGCATGCACAAAATCTGACAATGCTTCTCCCTCCATAATGTATATATTTTGGTATAATGCTTTTATAATGTATTCCAAACACTCAGTAAATATATCAAGTGTACACAAATACACACACACAACAAAAATTGTTCTAAAAAGGGAACAACTCTTGTACTGTAAAGTGTTTGTGTGTAAGCATACATTTGTGTGTACGAGACGAGTGTGAGTGTGTGTGTGTGTGGTGTGGGTAGGTAATTAACTTGTGTTGTTAAAAAATGGGGAATTGGAACTGTGGTGGCTTTGAACGTGGAGCCGGGGTAGAGAAAGGGGGGGAGTGCACGTCATGAAATTAAGTCAGAGTTAAAGTCCTAGTTAAAGTTGGCCTAGGAAAAAAAAGGAAGAGCGAAAGTAAAAAAAAAGTGTATTAATAATATTATATGTAGTACATATGTATTAAGCCATAGCATGTTCAAAGCTCTGATCAGATTTGGTGGTGGAGACCGAGGTCGAGTCTCTCTCTCTCTCTATTTTGGACTATAGTGACTTTTCTCTGACTGTATAGACTTAATGTCGTATATAAAGGCAGGAGCTCTAGTTCTGGTTTCTTGACTGCTGCTGCTGGTCGAAAAAATCTTATTTCTCTCTCCCTCTCTCTCTCTCCATTTGCTATTATTATACCCCACACCCTCGCAATTCTCACGCCGAACAAAAATGATAAAAATGAAAATACTCCGTTCTCCTTTTCTTCTTCAGCCTCCTCTTCGTCATAATCTAGAGAGGAGGGAGGGAGGGAGGGAAGACAGGCTAAGAGAGTTTTAACATGAAATCCATGAGTACGCATACATTGTAGATTGGAGGGGTTACTTTGGTTGTCCTCTCTTCTTCTCCCCCACCCACAACCATCCAGTGCTAAAATAAATGCACTAACATTCATGCTCGTACATAAATAAATGAGTGTCGTTTATGTGCAGCAAATATAATGTGTGTGTGTAGTATAGACGTACAAACACACTCACTCACTCTCTCATATAGAAATTACACATACGACGACAGTCAAACTGTGTTGTGTGTGTGTTTGGATGGCGGCTGACCTACTTCGTTTGCAGAGTTCAATCAACTTTCGTTCACTTTTTTTGCACAGAGTGAGTAGGTGGGGAAAATTGAAGGCAAAAATTGGAGGTACTTGCATCTTACCATTGCAATATTACATACAACACGATCCTACTGTACTGTACAAATACAGAGGGTAGGCCGAGATGTTTCAACCAACCAACCTAAACCCATTAATCACACACACACACAATCCCTATTTTTAACTTCATCCCAGGATTTCATTTTCACTCAAAAAATCTTGTCATCTTCTCTCCCCCCTTCCATTTGTCTTTTTTTTGAAATAAGACAAATTCTCATGTCTCCTGTCTAAATCCTTCCAGGTCAATCACAGGCAAGGTCAATCACACTACTCTCTTTTTTTATTATAAAAAAATTGATTTTGCACAGACATAATTCAGAAAAAAATAGAAAAACTTTTCTTCTGGCGAGACAAAATAAAATTGAAAGAAAGCTTTCAGTTTCGATTGAACAATGCAATGTCTCAGCTGCAAAAGTTTATTAATTAAATTATTTTGTCGTCAATGAAATGAAAAAAATTCAAATTCCCTTTCAATTTCGTTCATCGTCATAAATAATTTTAAACATATGTTGTGTAGAGTTTCTCAAAATTTGAAAACTACGAATCATATCTAATTTGCACAATATTTTGTGTATTTAAATAGCCATTTTTCAAAAATGAAGTGAGAAAGACCCCTTGACTACCCTCTGTGCCTCTGTTCTCTGAAGAGACTATGGTGGTTGAAGGAATGAGAGTGCCATTAAACCTTGTTTATACTTTATATGGTATATATAGACAATTTTAGCATGTTATACAGCCATAAATGTACAGTACATACATTCATTTGACTGTTTATTAAGTCGCATCTATACAATAGCCTTATCCCCTTTTATCTTCGCAATGTGAAAGTACATGTTGCGAAATCTTTTTTTTTGCATCCAACCAAGGTATATGTATGTAGTGTGGCACTTAGTGTTGTTGAGGATTTTTGTTCCCTCGTCCCAAACTCACGAACGTACATACCAAGTCAACCTGGGTGTATGACTTACTATATTATTACTATATTATATTATTATTATGGTGTGTGTGTGTATTAGTGTGCTTTTGTATTATCAAAGCCATGAGAGTTCGTTGCACCGCATTGTTGACTTTGACTATGCTGACCTGAATTTTACCTCCATACATCATCATGATACACCTTAGCCAGCTCTTTTTTTTATTATATATCCTTTCTATGCATGTCGTCTTGTTATGTGCAAATCTGCATACATAAGAAAAAACGAACATCATATAATCATAATATTTTGTATGTATAATATGTGTGTGTGCCTCATGTAAGACTCTCTCCCTCTCATCTCCTGCTGTTTTTCAAAACGACAATGACTAACTATTCCTACGAATGTAATCCTTCAGCATAAATACAAATACAATTTTTGCTTCTTTTGCCATTTATTCGCACACCATCATCATCACCACCATCGAGTGGTAGTTACCACGTTCCATGAGGAAAATAACTGCACCAGAACTGACTCGGCAATTTTTAACCAAAGTGTAAGGTTAACTTTTATGTGGGTAGAAGGGGAGGAAAAAATATGGAAAAAAATCATCAAATTGTATTTTGATTTAACAATTTAAATGGAGAGACTAAAAAGCCGGACTCTCAAAAATAAAGAATGTGTATCCCATGTACAGAGAGTAAATGAGAGACTAAATGAAAACGTAGCTAATCGGAGAGTTGTAGTTAAAATTTAAACTCATGATTACCATTAAGAAAGAGAGAGAGAAGCAGACAGAAATTTCCTTTTCACTTGAGCATCCACATTCAAATACACACACACCACACACAACCTCACCTCTCTCTCTGCCTTTTGAGTGTATTCAAAGTTTTGCAAATGTCTCTCTCTCTCTGTGGCCCCTATTTAGCAGTACATGGTGAAGAGTCAGAATAGGTTTCAGTGTGTGTGTGTGTGTCAATCCACACTTTGTATTTATAAATAATTGTAAACCATAGAAGATTCTTAAAATTGTTATAGTGTACAGCAGTTGAGCCCACATCCCTCACTTTACTCTGTACACATATTGTAGACACACACAAACACACGATTGTATTCTCTCTACATTTTTTTATATTGTACATTGTGGATGGTTGCTCTATTGCTAACTGCTCCTGCACAGAAGTTGAAGTGACGTAACGAAATTTGCAATGTATCATGAATTTGCTATTTGTGTACTTCTTACTATAACATAATAAAGGAGAGAGAGAGAGAGAGAGAGAGAAATAAGACCAGGTAGTCCTTCAAGCATAATTCTAAAAACTAAATGTAAAATTTGTCTCCCTTTTATAGTATCTTATATAAATTTCAGTCAAAAAAGGATAGTTAGAGGAATGTGCGTAAGCGTAAAACGTGTGTGAGTGCGTAGGACTTTTTTTATCATGCTGATTCGCATGTTTTTTTTAATCTGAATTTGGTATCATGGAAAGGCACTGTTTTTTTACGTAATGTCATTAATGCTCAAACATTTCCATGACCATTCACAGTTTATAATCTCTCTCTCTCTGTGTCTGTCTGCGTGCATGTGTGTCTCTTTTTGAATATGGTATGAGTTGAAAAACAATTTTTTTGGAAATATATCCATGTATGTTGATCCTCATTTTATTACAGTATGGATATTATTTGAGACTGTACATGCATTGCTGTAGCTGTTGAAGAAAAATAATTTATTGGTCTAGATTACGTGACAACGAAGGATGAAAGGAAGGAAGCACCATCAGGCTAATTGCCTTATCGGTGTCAGTCTCTTTTTTTATAAAATGCATTAACCTCCGCTCTGATTTTTTCTCTTTCTCTTACTACCAAGTAAGAAGTAGGGGGAAAAATCTCCAAAATCACCATGACTCACAGTAAACAGGGCATGGGGAGGTTTGAAACACGTGTCTCTCGATCGTGTGTTCCTTTACACTTTTGACAAAAGACACAGAAGAGGAGGGAAGGTGGGAATAGAAATTCCCAATTTGTACAACAAAATACATTTGTATTAATTTGCATTCTTGATAAATATGTTCGTTTACCTTTTGTCTAATTCTATTTTGAAAATATCATAGTTACTCATCACACCATCGCATCGCAGTGAGTAGGCTTTTGGTCATGATGTAATGGGATGGGATGTAGAGAAGAATATCATATACCTAATATAATAGTAGAGTAGGGAGCATGCATTCCAGTTACACCTTTGAATTCATGCATGCATGAGTACCATTTAATCTTTTCCTGTTAAAGACTAAAGACTAAAGTAGTTTACAAGATAGTCAACTCTCTCCTCTATCTCGTTAACTATTCTTCAGATGAAGAGGTACAGTCAGTGTGTGTCTGTGTGTGTGTACTACAGGGTATACAATACAGGATGTGTAAGGAATGTAGTAGTAAAAATGCAAAAAAATATTTTGTACACACACACACACACAAACACACACAGCAGTCAAGAAATGTGGAGGGTGATGTCTTCCGTCTCAACCCATGTAACTCTCACTGTCAGTCAGAGAACAGATAACCTCGACCACTATTAAAGAATTTTTATGAATAATAATATATCTGCTAGTAGAACAGTCACAGGGGAGGAAGGAATGAACTCATAAATTTTAAAATTGTTTTAAAAAAATACATTATTATTATATAACAATTTTACTGTATAATCATCCTCCCAGGGAATTATTCTTTGTTCACAACAAACATTCTATTGGAATATTATTGTGGAGAGGAGGAAAAGGAGAGGGAGACAACAATACAATATACAATAAAATATTTGCATTTAACTTGGCAAATTAAAAGTCATAATTTAAATCAAATGACTGTGTGAGAGAGAGTGTGTGTGTGTGGAGGGACTAGAGAGTACATAATAGAAAGAAAATTACCACCACATTTTCTCATCCATTTAAGCTGGGGTCTCAGCTTAAAGTGACAAGAGAGAGGGAGAGGGGAGAGTATGAGGAAGTTAAGTCAAGCTTTTGAACAATTCATAAAAAATGGGGAGTTCATCGTACATCACATAACATAATCCATTTACATTGTAAAAAAAAGTGAAAACGGCCATTCACTGACTCATCCTGCCATGCCGCCTCTCCTCTCAGTTTCCATGAAACAAAATATCATTTTCTAGAATTTATATCTGTGAGAATAATTCTGTGTAGCTTTCCATCATTACGACGACGACGACAACGAACGACGATGGAATAACATACGGCTTGTTATATTGGGATGAGAGATGTTATTTGGATAGACACACACACACACACACTTTCCTCCGTGGTACATACCACCAAGAGAAGGACAAAGAATGAAGACGAAGCAGTGTACAATTGTGGAGAAGAATATCACAATTGCAATCTTATTGTTGTGTGTGTGCCTAGTTTCTATACGTGTGTGTGTATGTACTATCTAAAATTGTATTGTATGTAGCTGTATGCACAGAACATTGTTGTCGTGGCCTTTTCTCCTTCTCTCTCTCAATTCTATTTATAATGATATTCCAAGCCACGTAGGGAATATTATTGTGTGTGTGTTGTGTGTGTGTGTGTGTGTGTGTAACTTTTATTTTCCAAGACAGATAGCATGTCTGAATACAAGAGTAAAGAGTGTGTGTGTATTATAATATGGTTGATTCTTTTGGCTATGGTTGCTTCAAATCAATTCCATTGTGTATCACACACACACACCACAGTGTGTGTGTGTATTACAAGTGTAACATTTTTGAATGTGATTACCTTCGCTCTCTAGGCTGTTCGAGTTTATTCACCTGTCTGCTTTATAGAGAGTGAGATGAAGGAAAGATACTACCTATTTAATCTCTCTCTCCTCCCTTCTCTCACTCCACTCTATACACTTTTTTTAATGCTCACCTACTCATAATATTATTATTATCATGTAGAGTTTATTAACTCATTTTAACAGTACCAGTTGTATGTACACCTCTGTGTACTATGTGTCAGTAAGGCAGGACGAGGAGGAGGAGGGGAACATTTTGCCTTGTTCTTGTGAGCAAAACTTGTACATTGTACATCACCTCCTCCTCCTATCTCACGTACATTCTATTGTTGCTGTGTACATATTTTCATATATACCTTTCATATTAAAATATGTACGAAAAAAAGTGTACATGGTACAAAAAGGCTCTCCTCCTTTGTAACAATCGAGAGAGAATAGCTTACGTATCATCCCTCTGCTTATTACGTTATATGACCATGCCATTCTACATTCATGTGAAATTGACCTTTGTGCAGAAGGCAGTCACCCCAACAACACTTACCTTGTTATTCCCAGAGTCATATATTATTTTATATAATAATTATTTATTACGTATAAAATATACACCACTCTCACTCTCTCTGACTCTGACACACACACACACTCACACACTATCATCTCATCCACAAAATATGAACGCATGAGACTACTCACACACACATCAGTACATAAGTACAAGACTCGTGTCTGTCAGTATCTACCTACTCGAATATACTTATGGTAGAGGCAAGGGAGAATAAATTTTTGTTAAATATTTTTTTTGCAAAAAAAAATCCTATTCATGTGGTGTCATGAACTCTCTCTCTCTCTCACACACACAAAGATTCCTCCTCAACTTTTTAACAGTCGACAATGTTTATATTTACTTATTTATTCCTTTACTCAATTTTTATTTTTAACTTTCCGCATGTTTATCTCTCGAGACTTTATCCATCACGTTTCTTCAAAAATACATTTTATTCTTCCATATCATACAAAATGGAAGATCGAATGTAGGTAATAGAAACAATTTAACATTTTTGTCTCTCCACGAATTACATTTCCTTCTCCGCTCCCAGCCCCCTACCTCCCAGCAACAGTAAAACTCGTGTGGTGTAAAAGGAACTCAGTTAATAAACAAGGAAAATCAAAAGCGAGGAGAATTTAATCGCCATTTGCATAGCTAATTGGATATTGATAGTTAAAGGGAGAGAGAGAGAGATCACGCATATCTGTAAAAGTCTTTGTAGGGAAGTAAATGGCAGTTTGAAATTGGCATTTTCGAGACGGGCCATTACACTATCTGTAGGTAATCTGTACTCCTCTCTTGTTGCTGTCAATACTCCACAGAGTCTCTCCTCTAATCTTCTCCCCTTTTCCTCTCTCTGACAAGAACAAGAGACGCAATACAAGAAGAAGTGTGTTTGGGCTTGAAATTGAAATTGCAAGTACATAGAATAAGAGGGAGAGAGAGATAAGTTCACCTTATGCCTCGTCACTCTTGTTTATTTGCTTCTAGCTATGGTATGACATAGTATAATAAGGCATGCGTTTTTTATAGCTGACAGACTAAAGGTAGAGAGAGAGAGAGATAGATGATGATGGAGAGATAGAGATTTTGTGTGTGTGTGTGTGTGTGTGTGTTTGTGAGGGCATTGCCTGTTCTACAGTTTTGTCTTAAAGTTGTTGTACTTGTAAAGAAGGTAGTTTATGGAGCATTGTTCCACACTAATGGTGAGGCATTTCCACTGTGTGTGTGAGAGAGAGAGACAGTGGAGTATGTCTGTGTGTTTATAATGGAAGAAAAATGAAAGGGAAAACGACGAAAGGAACGACGAACTGTGTGTATGTGTGTGTGTGTGGACGAGGAACGATGATGACGACTGTTTAGAAAATGAAAGTTTCACTCTTATGAATCTCTTCGGGTTAGTGGACTTTAATAATAAAAGGGGAAAACCAGGAAGAGATTGGCGATGAAGATGACAATCAAATGAAACCGAAGCCATGCATACACTTTTTATGTTTACCTTTTTTTCCCCTTCTTTGTGTACAGTCTACCATGTACGTAGCACACACACACACAACAGCCACAATGATATATGGACTGTAGACGTTCAAATGTAAACTTTGTACAGTCAATAGACACACACACAGACAAGGTAGTGATGTTTGGTGTTAGCTCTTTCTCTATTTACATGACATGCACGATTATGTGTATAAAAGGGAAAAAAGCGTTTCTATTCCTACACACACACATACACTACTAAACTACTCCCTTGTATTCGTGTGTGTGTGTGTGTATTCTCAAGTTTATAGCCATAAAGCTACATTTTTTATAGCATCACAACATCCTAACCTAGCTCACTGACTCAGTCAAGGAGTGAATGACCAAGATACACGGTCTGACAACAAAAACAATCCAAGCACACACACACCACTACCGTACTACATCATCCATTATTATGGGTTACTGTGTGTGTAGAGTACAACAGCCCCATCCAAATCATCATCTCACAGTTTCCTCCTTCTTCCTCCTTCTCTCTTCTCACTCTCATATTTTTATCCCTATTATGTAGACACGCTCCCATCTTCTCTCAAATTTCCATAGCCACCACCAACAGTTCTTTCAACTACATTTATTATATATAGAGATGTAAGAGAAAAGAAAAAAAAGAGAATTATTCACGGTGAGACGTTCATCTTCATCATCATCATGATGAGAGAGGAGGAAGGAGAGGAGATGGCAAGTCTCAGCTTGTCTCTCTCATTTTTACATAATCGTAGCACTCCTGAATGAAATCAAGTGTGGACAAAAGGAGGCAGAGAGTAAAAGTTTTTTTCTTCTCTCTCTCTCCTTCAAAAGAATTTTAAGATAGTCTTATTTTTTCAAACTCACTTTCTTTATTTCTTTATATGCTTTTGTTAAACTCCAAACAATTTTCTATATATCTGACCATATAAAGGAAGGATGAAGCGGAGTGCCAGTTAAATACAAGTTGAAGCGCTTCCTCCTCCATTTTGACTATTTTTGAATGGTCAATCTGTTTTGACAAATTTCTTATTTTAGTCCGACTTTTCCTTACTCTCTCTCTCTTTCTCTAACTCTCATGGTTTTTTTGACTAAGGTTAAAAAATAAATTGTCAATTACAGCCTATACTGAAAAGAAGGGAAATTTCTTCCTGTGTTACTAGAATGTATTCTTATTTCTTTAAATAAAAAAATGTTTCAGAAAATAGATTGACTAGTATTTCGAAGTTGAAAAAAACAAATTAGAATTACAAAAATTAGAATAAGAATTAATTTCGGAGAAGGAGAAGGTGAAGGAGAAGCACATGGTCAATGTGGCCAGTTTTCGGAGGGCTAAAGTGTGTCTTTACACGTACATCTACATGTATTTGTACTGAGAGTCCAGGAAGAGGAGGAAGATGATGATGTATTGTAATGGACTGTGTAGATTTGAAAAATAAGGCTTAAACCTCATCATCACCGTTGTTCTTTCTCTCTCCACACACACACACACTCTATCCTGTTCCGAGTTAAGAGGGTGGCCCTTCACATGGCATACTTATGGATGGATGCCTTGGATGGAAAAGATATTGTTTGTGTGTGTGCCTTGGTGTTAAGTGTATACACAAGGATGTAATGTGATGAGCTGCATCTGTCCCATGTGTATCTTGAATGTTAAGAGAAGGGCAAGGAAAAGAGGAGCAGCAGTCGGAGTTTACAGAGTTCTCCCTTGAATATTGATAAGCTTGTGTGTGTGTATGTGTGTGTGTGGAGGAACGTTGCTTATACATCGAATGTACAGCTTAGCTGAGGATGGGGACCCTTAAACGGTGCATAACCTTGATCGGTATATTTGGACTAGACTGGACCAGAATTAGTAGGTCAATTATAATTGGAACTACTCAGTCAGACTTGGTTCGTTGTTCGTTTGAATGGGCACACGATTGATAGATAGACATCATAAAAACACAGAGACACACTCAGACACACTAGCATTCGCCTTTAACTCCTTTTCATCTGGCTTGTGTTGTTGTGTGTGTGTAGTGTGTACAATAGACAATATGTTGTCTAAACTGGATCCTACTCTCCATACACTTTACAGGGGTTTGACATAGACCTGGCTATTTTTGAGCTTCTTCTTCTTCCTCCACACACGCATACACACCCACTGTAGTCTCAGTTGGGACCATTCAAGTCTCCATAGGGAAATCGGTGTTCCCCTCCTCCTCCTCCTCTTCTTATAACCTAGTAGACACTTTTATTGTACGATTTTGGTTGTGTACTCAAACTTGAGACTGGAGTAGTGGAGCAGTGGAGCAAGTGATGTGCGGAGTGATTGAAGGGACCCTAATATTTCTCTAGGTCTCCCTCCCTTAAGGAGGAGGAGAGGAAGGACGAGGGAATTTGTACGTCTGTTTTGTTGTAAGAACGTTTGTGGCTACTCCAGAAATTTCCCTATCTTCGTCTCTGTCTCTGCCTTGAATGGATGGTTTAAATTTTCCTTACAATAGAACATGATCATGTTCCAATGGGAGAGGAGATTGAGGTGGATGGGGGTCTCACTCCGTCAACATTGTAAAATTGTACAACTACAACTGTACAATATTTTCCCTATATAATCCACCATTCCCTCCAGGAGTGTGTACACACTACACACTACACATTACAATACATTCTATTTGGACAATGAGGGAGACGTGCACGAGCACACACACACACCCCCTCACTCACTTACCCAGACAGACAGAGGCACATTACATTTTACCGATACAAAACTGGACACACGACTGCATGACTTTTGGCGCAGGTGGTTGAGACAGAGGACTTGACAGTTTCCTTTTTCATGTCTTTCTTAAACGATAGTGGATGTACTCTGGATGAGTGTGTGTACTATGTGTGTATGTGTGTGTGTATTGGACCACTTGCATGCCGACAATACAAAAACTGGGAAGGGAAGCAAAGGCCCATTTTTCCGTTGACTTCCCTTGTATACAACTAATTTAACTTGGTGTATATCCTCTTCTGTGGATGGTGCATGTTACTCACTATCCTCCTCCTCTTCTCCTCTCCTCCTCTGTGTGTACAGCAGAGACTGGAGATGATTTCAGTTCTCTCTTGGCCTTTGCCATGGGCACGTAATAATTAAATTTGGTGTGCCTCTCTCTCTCTCAGTGTCTAGTTATCTGTCTGAAAAAAGTTTGGACTGGAAAAGTGTCAGATTTTTCAATTATTTGACAATAAATATTTATAGCACAAGTTCCTAATGTGTTTCACTCCCTCTCCCTCCATTTGTGAGTGGTGTGTGTGGAAAGAGTACAGTGGATATTGAGTATACTTTAATTGAAATTCACAAAGTTCAATCACACTTTTTATAATAAGAGTTTATTGTCCTGTGCTTCAGTACAGTCCAAATTGTGTGTGTATGTGTGTGTGAAGCCAAAAGTTCTCATTGCCGAATATAAAATATACACACATATGAATTTCATACTGTAGGAGGGGTTTTGGTTGTTCAATTGTCTCGCACGAACTTGTACCCTTCCCATTGTCGTTCATTTTTTTTTTGCAAACTTTGCATTGTATTTGACGATTTGATCTCATTTTAATACAATTGAATTGAGAACCATTATTTCAAAAAATACATATCAATATTAATGTTCAATATTATCCATCAACTCCAAAAAAAATTTTTTTTATCCAGCAACTCTTCAAGAAAAATCAAATCGTCTCACAAAAAAAGTTTCCAATCATTCTCCTTAAAAGACTTCTAGTGCCAGAGAAAAACTCTTTGGGAAAAAAATTGTTCAAAAAATTTACAAACAAGCGAAAAAATATTTTTGCAGATACAAGTGCAAGTGAGGTTACTTCAGTTTACAGATTTTTGTCAGAAATAAAGTAAAAAGGAGAGCCACGAAAGGGGCAAAGCCATACACACGATATTATTACATAGGGAAACTGTGTCTTTCTCTCTCTCTCTCTTTGTGTTGGCTCAAGTTTGGGAGTTGACTGTGTATACGTTGTACATACACACGCTTCATACATGTGTTAGTGTGTGTGTGAGTAAGAGTCAACTCCCACTACAATCAGCGTAATCAGTATTATGTAGATGGTTATGCATTTAATTTGGCCAAGTTATATATGAGAGTTGAGGAGAGTCGTAGACTGTGTGTGTGTGAGTGAGAGAGAGTGAGAGGGCTTTTTTGCCTGTTTGTGTCTGTGTGTTGTACCCTAATGGCCCACATTTCCATTATACAGTTGCTCTTTGACGGATGCACAACTCTGTACGGCTCAACAATATAATATTATATTTTTGCCATTACCTTTTTTCCCCTCTCCCTCCATCCTCTTTGAGTCTGAGTGTGTTACCCCGTTGCCATAATAGTACACACACACACAATCATAATACGGGACTCTAGTGTTAAAGAGCAATTCGCAATTTTCCCCCCTCTTCTCTCCACACAACACAGACACTCCTATACCACGTACACTTGGAGCAGCATTACCCTTAACCTGTCTCTCTCTTCCTTCATTCAGGAACGGATATCTTGTGTGTCTGTGTCTGTGTGCTTTTTTTCTGAGAGAGTGTGAGTGACTGTGTCTACCTACCCACCCCCTCTCCATTCTCTACTCTCCATGCCATGTAACAGGAGGAGGGAGACGACTTTGTGATTATAAAATTTATATTTCGAAATAACCAACTAATTCTCTGTGATCACCCATAACAGTTTCCTGTATTAATACGGATACTGAGGTTGTGTTGTCAAGACCAGTGTCCGGAGGATCCACTACTCTCTTCTTTATTTTTGGATACTCTCTCCACTCTCACTCCGAGTTAAGTCCAAGAGAGACACGCAAAGAGGGAGAGAGTGAGTTTGTGTGTGTTGGAATTTCAATCATTTTTGGGAGAAATTAAAGTTACACATTTACATTTTGTGAAACATCTCAATACACAGAAGAATTCACAGTTCACATTAAATTGGAAATTTTTGGAAAATATCTGAGATTTCACATTGAAAATTTTTCACCCTGACACACCGCTAAAGAGAAAAAAGGAATTGTGTGGAAAGTTCATAATTTGTGTGGAAAAAAAGAAAAAGGAAAAAAATGACAATTTGTATGAGGAATACAAATTTGTGAGATACTTCAACTGATTAAAAAATCTTTTTTTGAAAAAAAAGGTCAAGAGAGGATATGATGATAGCACTCATTGCACTCATTGATAATTGATTAAAAAAAAGTGAATTGCTGTCTAGATATATTTACTCCAACGATTTGTTGTGACTGTTCCCTTGTTTTTGTTTTTCTATTTTTGTGTCGTCAAAAAAAAAGTCAAGTGTCTGACTGATTGTGTGTGTTATATTTGTGTGTGGTTAGTTGTTTGCTACTATACAAATATAATTTGCAGAACTTCCACTCTCATTTTTTTCTGAAAAAAAAGTGGATACTCAAATTACTTGTTCAAAGGGGATACTTTTGGAAATTTTTGGATTAAAATTATTCCCTTCCAAAAAATGAGATGATTAACTTTGGTTAATTACTATTGATAACACTGTTCCTCTCTACTCTACTCCGCTCTGCCCATAAATATTTGAAAAAATATATTTTTTTGGAAGGAGCAATTCAAGACTGTGAAGGTGGCTATATTACATAATGAATTGTTAAAGAATAAACTGCAACTTGTCCAGAGAGTTGTGAGTCTAATGTTACTGAGAGACTGATTTTTCCTTCTATTTACAAAAAAATAATAATCAAGAAGCAGCTGTGTGATAATAATTAAATTATTTTCTACAAAATAAAATCCACATCTCACGAAACACAAAAGGAGGCAAGAGATCAAAATAATTTTGGAAAGGGAGAAAAAAAGTTAATGGAGAAGATTACTCGTATTTGGGAAAAAATATGATCATCATCATCAAATTCATCAAAAATCAACATAATGAGCATCTTGACTTGTGCTAATTGACTACACACACACTAGATGCGGGGAATTATACCAACTCTTCCAATGTTGTCCGTTTTTGATTCTAATGTTATTGAGATAGAGAAAAAAGGTGAGATGTCTATACACAACGGTGAAGGTGTATATATAAAAAAAGAGAAAAAGAGAGAGAGAGAGAGAGCATAACTATTGACATTACAGAGGCAATGTATACGCATATTATGGCACAATACTCACTCGTAGCCTACATTTTTATTCCATTTTGCAATTTATTTCAAGGATGGGCATTGCCCTCCGACTCAAAGTAAAGGCTGAATGTGTGTGTGTGTGTGCCACAACTATTCTGCCTTGCCTTCGCTGCTGTGTGTGTGTGCATCATGTCTATATCATAATACACCGTCACTACACACACTCACTCTCACTCACTCACACACACACACAAAATTTACAATCTAATAGAGTTGAGAGAGCTTATTTTTTTGAAGGAGTTACAAGCCATTCTGTATTATACTTGACTGTGTCTGTGTGTATATATATTCATGTTATTGTGATAGTACAAAACTCCCTCGAAACATCGTCTAATCTTTTACCATTTCATTCACTGCAGTCCCCCTCTCCAAACCTCCCCCCAACACTCTTTTCCATTCATTCAAAAAAAATTAATTTGAAAACAAAAAAGGTGATTGACTTTGTCCGCGTAATGTGTGTAAACACAATAAGCACAATATCATCCCCCTCCCTCCTTCTTTACGATGAAGGTTGAGTTTAGAAATCTGAGAACTGACAAGATATAAAATATTATGTAGTACACACACACAAACATCATAATTATATGAATGCACACACAACGTAATTATTGTTTGTGTGTGTGTGTGAGGAGAGATGTTTAGCATTAACTTGACTTTGGGTCGTTTGTGGTTTAGTTTCATAAGTTCAACTCAGCCGTCAGTTTAGATTTATAAAAATTTTTTACATACTTTTTTCTTTCTCTTTCTTGTCCCTTTTGATGTCTAAATGAACATGAATTTGAGTTGGGGGAAAGAGAACGTCAAAGTTTTGATTGTATTAGATGCGAATAAAAGGCACGGGTAGTTTTAGATTACCTTAGTCAGGATAAAATACAGAATGTGGTTATTAACCCTTAATTTCATTTCCTTCCTCATTTCTCTCTCTTACTGCTAAAGTTCATATTACATATGAGTTGTATTATGCAAGACTTATATTTCAATACCGAGTCAAGAAAATTGTTGTGTACTCAAAGAAAGCATAACTGAATGGGACGTTGGTTTAAAATAACTTGAGAGATATTTTAATTTGTTTGTGAATGAAATTTATTAATTTGATGCATCTTTTGGTCATTCCAGGAGTAATTCACAATGGGATGAGTCTTTTTCAAGACCTGAAGCTGAAACGGCGGAAGGTCGACTCAAGGTAAGGGTGACTATACAAAATAGTTATGCTTCTTTATTCATTAAGTAAATGAAATGTCATTGACGAGATCTCTAACTTGCGAGTAAAGTTCTCCGTTATGAATAAATGTTATAAATAAGAACATTGAGATGTGACACAAATCAAATCATTTGAGTCAAATGATTTGAGTGGGGTTCCGGATGTGTTTAAGCTACAATGTTGCATTCACGTAGCAATCCTTGAAAGTGTACGAGTTTTTGAGTAGTATAAAAAAGTTTAACGAGTTTGTCGTCGAGCCGGCTCTTCGTTAATTATTGTTAAATGTCTTAGTTATTGTTAAAGTTGAGTGCGAACTTTAGTCTGTGATCCAGAATGAGTGGTTCTGAGTCAACGGGTAAGTGTCGAATTGTTTGTCATAATTAATTTTAGTATTTTTCTCTCTCTTTTCTGTGGGTTGCATCATGCTTTTCTATACGTATTTTCTCTGTATATTCTAAGGTGGTAAGAAGAGGAAGTGGAATGCTATTCCATCAGATTCTTCTGGGGATGAGAGTATTGTGGAAGTTGCAATAGTCAAAAAGAAAAAGTCTGGTCGTCCTTCAAAGTCTAATAGTGAGAATTAAATTCATTTTATTCATTCTTTGACCATGCCGTGTCCGTTATACATATGTACAAAAGTGTGTATGATTACACATTCTCTTTACTCCATAGGTTTTTCTGGTCATGGAAGGGAGAGTCACGTAAACAAGGAGAGAGAAGTCAAGACTGAAACAAAACAGGCATGTGTAATGCATTGATTATTTGTATTTTGTCACCCTTTTTATAGAAAAATATGTACAATACATGTATGAATGAGTTTTCATGTTGACATTTACTTTCATAGGGTGTTCGTAAAAGAAAGGTCGAAATTTTCTGTACTTTTATTCAGGATGAGGACTTTCAATCACGAAGACAAACAATACTCAAAAGTATTCACGACAACTCTTCCCTGGTCAACACAAATTTTGATTTTCAAGATGATCCAATTTTTCATCCGTCCATCCCAATCATTCAAGAAAATGTCGACATAACAGCAAAAATGAAATTAATTAAAGAGTTTCATCTAGAGATGCAGTTTTGTACGATTGTCAAAGGTTCGTTCATTCATAAACCAAATGTTCATTAATTCAATTAAAAGTTCATCTTCATTTTGTTTCATCCATGCTGTGTCATTTGTAACTAGGCTGGTCCAGTCAAAAGTTGGCAAACGATGTCAAACTTAACAGAGGTTACATTGCACCAGTAGTAAATGATGGTAGAAAGACGTTTGGGTCGTTTTTTGCTTGGGGCGATAAACTTCAAAAATGGTCTGATAAATATCAGTGGCCGACTACCGATGAAATGAAGGCAAAGATTCAAGAAACGTGAGTTTTTCATACTGCATATACAATTAATTGTCTCATTTTTAAACTAAATACTGTTGACTTTTCTGTTTCAAAATCCTGCAGAAGAAAAGGGAAAAGAAGATATTCGTTTGCGCTTTTTATGCAGCTACGTTCAGTCGTAAAGATACCCTTAAATCCCATACTAGAATTCATTCAGGTGTTTTGACAACATTATAAGACTACACATTAATTTCATAACATATTTTGTTATCATTTCTAATTAATGTGTCCTAATGCAAACAGGAAAAGGCTATTCTTGCACATATCCTGGTTGTCAACAAGTTTGTCCGAGTGCATCCAAATTGAGAACACACATCCGAAAGCATACTAGTTAGTCCATGCAGTTTCCACAAAAATTTAACAAATACTTACATACGTGCAAATAATAACAATTTATTTTCGAATATTTATAGACAACAAGCCGTTCCAGTGTCTCTGTGGCAAAGCGTTTAAACATGAAAAAAGTTTGAAATATCACCGGAGTTGTTGTGAACTTGGTTAATTTGTTGAAACACACTTTTTTGTCTATGTTTCTTAATGAAGAATGTATCCATTAAACACTTTTTGCCAGATACATACATACATAAATAAATAAATCTTATGATCCTCATATCTACATGAGCAGAGTAACTTAAACACCCATCGTCGTCGCGTATTTCTTTGTTATTACTACATATAGAAATTCTGAGATAGAAATATAGACAATCTGCTGATATCTTCCTCGACTCAAGTGTTTAAGTGGAATATTTATATGTTTACTAAATTAAACACTCAAGATGCTCATCTGATGGAGAATCCATAGGAACTTCCGAGTCTGCTTCTTCCCTCTCTCCTGATGGCATTCAGAGTGAAGGGTCCCCCAAACAAGACAAGGATCGGTAATTTACTAATTTCATTTTCAACCACTTTCTCCCTCCTTTTTCTAACACAGCTCTTTGTCTATGTTTGACTAAAGATTCCTACAAAAAAAAGTTGTATTATTTATTATGTGTGGGGTGTCTCATCCAACTGTTTGCACTATTTACATATTATTTAATTTTTGTTGTATACTTTATATCATGTGTGTATGTTTTTTTGCACGGTGTTTACTTGTAACTGTGCCTCCCTTTATTTTTGATAATCGTCATCCATGATTTTTTTTGCACGGAATATTCTAGGAAGTTTTTTTTCTCTAAAACTTTTTTTTTTGCATGTTTGTGCTTCCTGCAAATTTGCACATGCATATCCATTTTTTCTTTGTGTGTTTAGTTTTTTTTTGCACAACGTGAATACACCTGGTTGATTATTTTATGTACACATGAAAATAATACTTACAGCACACGGGGCCAGAGTTTAGTTTGGCAGAGGAGTTTTTTTATTGTAATTTTCCGTTATTTGACGGTTTATCTTGTGTGTTGTCCATTTTATATGTGTGTACCTGCCCACTTGTGTGTGTAATGTTTGTTCAAATTGAACCCCTTATAAACCAGCGTATACATCAATGTACACAAATTCTTATCAACTGAAAACCGTAACTTAAATAGTCAATGGAAATAGACTAAGTCAACTACTAATGTGTGTACAAGTTTTTCAAAAAAAGCATGCAAAAAAGACTCTGGACCTTTTTAATGTTTGCCTAAAGACTTTACTAATTAATACAAAAAAAGATCACATCCTGGTCCAGTGAAGGTAGGCTTGGAAATTTAGAATGGTCAAGAAACGCTTTTTTCATACTCTGTTCTCCAAGATTATTGCCAGTGTTTTTTGTGCATTTTCTTGCAATTGTTCTCCAAGAGGAGTTATAAGCTTCTCTTCTCAGGATAGGCCAGTAACTTTTTTTCTCAAACGTAAAAAATTAAGAGAAAGAGATAGAGAAAAAAACTCCTTTTGGTTCCTTTCATTGCCGGAAGCTTCAGTGGCGGATATACATAAGACATATGCTGAGTTGTATGAAGTAGGGAGGGAGCCATTTCATCCAACCTACATTTCTATAATGGAAAAATAGAGAAATAAATGTGACTTGCTTTTCCACCACTACATGTCCATTGGAGAGTGTGTACTATGTATAGATGTGTAGACAAATTTTAAAATACGGCATATGCTAAGCCGTCCACTTTTTCGATTTGAATTTTCTTATAGCAGACTTAAATGAGGGAGAGATAAAAGGGGAATGAATAGCCATTAGCCATATTTGAGATTACTGGTAGTCCAATTCTGACCAAGATGTATAAAGAGAGAGAGAGAGAGAGATGAAGGAGAGAAAAAAAGGAACCGGAAGGTATTTTATTTCGGTGGCTACTTCGTGTTAGATTCTATCTGAGCTTATTATGATTGAGGTGGTTTGTACTTAGGATTATGCCTTGATCCCTGAATTAGAGTGATTTTTTTTTGTAAAATTCAAGTCCACCGTCCAGAAGAGTATACATTACATAATATTATGTTTATGAAAAGAAGAGGATCAAAAAATCAATTGGAAAGTAAATTGAAATGTAGGAGAATTGGAAAAAAGTATTTATAGGATTAAAAAGAAGGGGAGAAGTTGGAGTAGTTGGATTTTTTTTAAAAAAACAAATTCTAGTCAGTTGTACGGCGTGTGCTTTGGCCAGGAAAACAGTTACACATACGTGTGTCTCGTGCGTGTAGAAATACACACACACACACGTCTCTTCCCTTCTTTCTCACTCTCGTGAGATGCCTGTCAGCCTAAATGCATCCTAAGTCTGACAATGAGTAGAAGGCGTTTGTACAACTCTTCAGATGTGTTGTTTGTTCACTTGTATCTTGTGGTCTCGGAGAGAGAGAGAGAGATGAGGGAAGGGTCACTTTTTTCACGAAAGACAGACTGGACCCTTGAGATCCCCAACAAAACCTGACTTAAACTCATGGTTCGTCCGTCCAGGAGAAATGCTCATTTAATATTCATGACATGTCTTACATCTTATCAATGTTGTTCTAGTAATCTTGAAACAATTTTCATTATGAGATCCGAATAGAGAGTGTGTGTTTCTTTGTTGTTGTTCTTCTTCTTTTGCCTGTGACTACATTAACTAAAAACTGAGAGAGATAAAAGAAACGTGGAAATCAACTTTATGTACTTTTCCCCAATAATTCTTCTTCTGCTCTCTCTCTCTCTCTGCCTTTTAATTTAAACCTTAATGTCTCTTCCCATCTTTCATTCCATACAAATATAATTTTGAAAAAAGTGTATAGATAGAACTCATCATCATTTAGAAAAAAATTGGATCTTTTTATAGAACAAGTTTTCACACTGTTCCATTGCAAAGCATAGAAAATTAAATGTATCAAATCCTCATCTTTCATTTGGTAGACAAGCTTGTTAAGAAATACACACAACTTTTGATGTAATTGAGATTTTTCGTCGATATCACGCTTTTTTCACATTGTGGGATGGAAATTTGTGTGTCTGAAGCATCTGTCTTGATTTTTTTCTGTGTTACATATAATGACTTGTGAAGCTTTTTTAAAAAATATTTTATCATTTTCTTCTCTGTTCATCTGTCTTTTTATATGTGATATGATTTTTCTCTCAACAAACAAAAACGTGCCTTGGGCTTTTTTCCTGTTGCTTTGTAAAATTATTGGTAGAAATTTATTGAAAATCAAACTATGAGAATATTGTTAATGATGATTTTTATAATGTATTTACACAGCTGTCTCACCCCGGAAGAATTGGTTCCTCCCTCAAAAGCCTTCCAACCCCAAATCTACTTTATGATAAAAGCGACAGACTCGAGGAGTAAAGTGCCCTACACGAACAACAACAATCACATTCACAATAATAATTCAAAACAGACAAATGGTGTGAATGGTGTCATCAAAATGACGAATGGAACGACCAACGGTCATCATCATGAGAATGACAATATTGTTGTCAAATCAGAACCGATGGAGTTGACGGATCATCATCACCATCACAATAATAACAACAATAATCATGATAGTATTGGTGGAGGGGACAAGGGATTCAAAGACCCTTCTTCCCCAATCGCCTCCTCCCCTTCGTGTGGTGGGAGTCCCGGGAGTCCAGACAAGAGCACACTCATCGAGAATGGTTCTAATAGTAACAGTCCCAAAACAAATGGACACTCCAGTGACACGGAGAGTATCCTCTCTCAGTGTTCAAGTGCTATTAGCCGGGCAAGTAGTGGAGGCGGTGGGACCATCAAAAGGGAGAAAGTTGTCTCGTCCGACCGGACAGACAAAGATATTGTTGAGAATGGCAATGGAGGGAACAAGGAGTCGGTCGCCATGGAAAGAGAGAGGGAAAGAGAGAGACAATTACTTGATGGACGGAAATCTTCTTCACCCCTCGGACCCCAGTCCCGGGCATCATCTTCTTCCCCACCTGGTCCAAGGGTCGAGTCCACCCTCACAATAACAAAACAACATAAAGAGATGATGATGAATGGAGTCGCAAATGGTCGGATCCCATCCCCTCCTCAGAACAATGGTCTTCATCATCTCCATCACAACAACAACAACAACAATAGTAGCAACAATATGAACCACCATAACAACAATCATGCAGAACACAATCTTTACCTGAATGGCATTCATCCTCCTCAAAATCATTTACATGCGAGACTCACGGGGACAGACTTGACTTCACGACCCCTCAATGTCCCTTCCCCACTAGTTCACTCGGAGATCCGGAACTTGACGGAGAAGCCAGACCCCTTGTCAGTGGTCACTTCAACTAGTCTCTCATTCCACCATCATTCAATGTACCGCATTAATGGTGTCCGTCCTGAAGTTATTTCGGGTGGTGCAGTTACCCCAACCACGACGACTAATAATAATAATTCTTCTAATAATAATAATTCTAGTACCATGAGTAACCATAGTAACAATAGTAATTCCCCGACCGGGACCACCACGGTCCATGGTTCCCGAAAGTCTCCCACACTCTCTCATCAGAGTCGGTCTCCAAACTCCTCTCCCAGTAACTCCAATTCATCCGGTTCCTTAATTAATGGGTCACTCCACTCCCCGGGTACGACCATCGTTGCTGGGGGTAGTCTGGGAATGGTCAACTCCTCCACTGGCCCTTCCAATCATCATCACCATGTCAATCTGAACCGAACACCAACTGTGATTATGGGGGAGGCTGGGGGCGTCCGAACAATGTTGTGGTCTCAACCAGGTCAAACTATCCCCACACCACCCGTCGGAGGCATGTCCCCTCCAACCACCAATGGTCACACAAATGGTTACGGTGGACTCTCCAATGGTCACGGCTCTCCTGTCTCCATGTCAAACAACAATCACAACAACAACAACAACAGTAACCACCACAACAATAATGTGAACAACAATAATAATTCACCACCAGCTATAAACCATCACAAAGGAGGACTCAGCATGGAGAGACTTTGGGCTAATGAAGCCGCCCTCAACTTGTCCACCAGTCCCAATTGCAACTCTAACTCTTCCACCAACAACAATGTCAATGGACATGCCAATCACACAACTGCCGTGAATAATAATAATAATCACCTGGGATTGACGACACTCAATAATATTAGTAGTAGTGGTCATGTCACCAACTCTCACAATGGTCATTCTCAAACTAATCCCGATGATGATGACTATGAACAACCCATGATTTGCATGATCTGTGAGGATCGGGCTACTGGACTTCATTACGGCATCATCACTTGTGAAGGGTACTTCTTTTCTACCATCATTTCTCTTCTTATTTCCCCTATATCTTTCAGTACACCAACTTTTCTCTTTTACAATAAGACACCTCTTTTTCAAAACTGTACAATCATTCTTCTTCTTTTGTCTATCCAATTCGTCAACAAAACTTTCTTCAGTCTTTCTCAAATAGTCTTTTTTCAGTGTCTGAATTCAATTTTTCAGTTCACAGTAAAAAAAGAGATTCATTCTAATGTAATACAGTTGTCAGGAAGGAAAAAGATTTCTCACTTTCACCACCACCAACCCTTTTACCCTAATCATATTTCAGAATTAAGGGAAAAGAACCAGAAGCAGGTATTGTGTTGTGAACAAAAGATGCTTAGAATTTTTGTGTTATTGTGTCTTTCCTAACAGATGTAAGGGGTTCTTTAAGCGCACCGTACAAAACCGACGTGTGTATACGTGCGTTGCGGATGGCACCTGTGAAATTACCAAAGGTGAACTTTCCCTTTATTACCTAATTGGATAATACTATTATGTCACAAAATTCCTAGACAACTTTCGTGATGGAAGAGAAAGCAAAAAATATTTTCTTTCTCTCTTTCCATCTTGAACCAAAATTATGTGTCAAAAGTTGGAAATTCCAATTAATTTTTACATTTGAGCTGATTGTGATCTCTTCCTTTCTGAATTACAGCTCAGCGAAATCGATGTCAGTACTGTCGATTCAAAAAATGTATTGAACAAGGAATGGTGTTACAAGGTACGTTCAGAGCAGAAGAGACTCATTTCCTTATTAAGTAAAATTTTTTTTCCCATTTATATAAGAAATTGATGACTGCGTTTTTGGTTAAATAAATTTTTATTAGCTGTCAGAGAAGACCGAATGCCGGGAGGAAGAAATAGTGGTGCAGTTTACAATTTGTACAAAGTTCCGGTAAGTACAAGAGTCATATACTATTATTACATCAACTGTGTACATCACAAAAACAGTTAAATGAAAAATGATATGTCTAATCGAATTACCATATTTTTCGTCTGTCTTTCTCTAAGGTGAAATATCGGAAACACAAGAAAGGGAATCGTGTGGCTGCTGGGAAAGCAGAGAAAGCACAACAGCAACAACAACAACCCCCACCTCCAACCCCACCAGTTCAAAGCGGAAACATCCTCAAAGCAGCATTGACCAGTCCGAATGAGGTGACTCACTTGAGACAGTCAATGTCAATGCCTTTCGACACAGCCCATGCTATGATCACAGAACTTGTTCAGTGTGACAGGGAAGTTCTTCAGTGCGATGGCTTTTTAAGTGTAAGTTCCACTGTCCACAAAAACTAATTATTTTTATTCCTTCAGTCTTTTACAATTAAACACTGAGGATTTTGTTAAAAAATTTCAGAACTGGGAGGAACTATTAGAAGCTCGTGGTGATTTGTCTGATAAATTGTGTCAGATGGGAGATTCAATAGTTTACCGGTTAGTCCAGGTGAGTCGAACTTTTAATTTGATTTCGATCCCAGACTGGAATTCCCAGTTATTTTTTTCTGGTATTGTTTACTAATATTTATAATTGTAATCCTTATCCAGTGGACCAAGAGACTTCCATTTTACCCCGAAGTGCCCGTTGATGTTCACACCCGCGTTCTCACCCACAAATGGCACGAACTATTAGTACTAACAACATCAGCGTGGCAAGGTAAATACAAAAATGAGACTCTTTCATTATTTACTGTCACTAGAGAAAGCAAAAAATGGTTACAGATTCCAGTTTGAAACTAATTTTATATCTCTATATTTTAGCAATGCACACTCCAGGCCCACCAATTAATGTCTCTGCTGAGGAGGAGACTATGGAAAGCCTGCAAGTCCTTCAACGTTGCTTACAAGGTTAACATCCCAACAAATTCTTCATGTTCGTCCAATTCTCTTTTTAAAAATGATGAATAAAATAAAATCTGCTTTCTCCTTTGTAGCAATGATGGGTCGCTCTCTAACCCTTGAGCAGCTTCGACAAGATGTCGGCCAAATGGTGGAACGACTTACCTTTCTTACTCGTGCTTTCCGACGAATGTGAGTTTCATTATTTTATTTTTTAAAATTCAATCCAAAAATCTCACTTTTGTGATTGTACTAATTAATATGAAATCAATTTCTTCAGGAACGTTCGGATAGAGGAGTACGTATGTCTGAAAGTCATCGCCATGTTGCAAAATACAGGTAAACTTTCACTCTCATTTCTCCCTACACACAACTTTCACTATTCCATATGTAGTGCTGATTGTCAAAAATATTCTTCATTTATAATAGGCACAAGGAGCCCAGAAGTAGGGGTTATTCAAGAGCGATACGTCAAATGTCTTCGGACTTTCCTTGAAGTTAATTGTCCCGGGCATCCAAATAGGCTGAGTGATTTACTGAGGACCCTGCCCGAAGTATGTCAATTTCTTCTGTTCAATAATAAACAAAATATTGAATAAAAACACATTGAAACTAATTTTAATTTCTTTGTCAACTTTCCCCAGGTCCAAACAGCTGCTGCGTTACTATTAGAAAGTAAAATGTTCTACGTTCCTTTTTTACTCAATTCAGCGCTACTACAGAGATAAGAGCGTCGTCTCGTTTCGTCCTCAACGTCAAGAAAATAGTTATTAGCGTTTTAAAATAATGACTAAATACACACACATATATATAAATATATTAAATATTTTATTGTTGCTGTTGTCTTTAATTTTTTTTGTTCAATATACCCCTTACATATACATCTTCTCAATGTCTTTAAAAAACTGGTACACTATTGTAGTCATGAATATAGAATTTTAACTATTACTATGATACTGTATGATATAACAATTGAAATATATTATCAACAATGATGTCGATGATGATGATGATAAATTTTAGTCGTAGCTTTAGTTAGTCTGTAATTAATAGAGTATACTTGTATGCTACCATATATATTCTGCTACTGAAAGAGAGAAATCCTTTAATTTTTACAATTTTTTCTATAGACTTATGGTTATACAATATACAAAAGTGTAATGGAAAAAAACTATATTGTGTCTGTATAATGTAAATATACAACTTACCTATACATATATACATAGAGAACATAACTGTGTAATTTTAATTATATCAGCGCTAGACTTTTAGGAATTGTTAAGATTTTATGAAAAATATATATACATATTATTAAAATGGTGAATGACGAGAGAGAGAGAGAGAAAGGGAATGAGAAGAAAATGTGAAGAGGAATGGAGAGATAAAAATAAATATGTGGTAGTAGATGATTACATAATTAATTGTAATGTACACATATGTTATGTACAACAATTTTATCCTGTCAACTACCCTGTGAGTCCTAAATATATACACAGTATAAAAAATGGTTCTATTAATTGTAATGTTGTTTTTTGCACTGCGTAAACTTACAATAATTACAAACAAAATTTGAAATTTTACAACTGAAAAAAATACATTAATTAACTCCTTTATGCCTCTCCCTCATCATCATTCTCTCTTTCTCTTTTTGAAAAAAAGCAAATTCTCCTTTTTCCTTCATTGTTGAAATCAGAGTGTGGACACACAGAGTGCCACAATTCTAATTAAGATATCAAAACTTATACCTATTTAGAGAAGAGAGACAGTAAATGTGGGAAAAATCTAAGAAACTGAAACAAATCCTTAATTTTGGCATACAACTTTTTTTTTCATATTACTGTTCAACTTTCAAAATTCGAAATTTCCACAATTTATTTATTATGATTGCCCGTTTTTTGAAGAAGAATTAATATAGGAGTGCTTGGAAGGATACACTACTACTGCTGCTATGACTTAATAGTATATATACTCCACATGTAAAATCCTAAAATTCAACCCACCTAATTTTATTTATTTCTCCGCTTTCTCCTTAACTTTCTTCCTCTTGAATTTCCCCATGGATGTAATGTACTCTACAGGTTTCATTTTTAAAAGATGAGAAAAATACGGATCAATTTATGGAAATACACACACACAAATTTTGTTGCTAGAAGATGCTAAATAAGCTGTATACACACACATGTAGTAAGTGGTAATTAAATAAAAAAAAATTTAGAAAGAATGTTGAAAAGTCATTATTACATACTATAGGATGCATATACTTACAAAGGGAAGGGGGAAATGTCAAGTGTATTGATCTCTTTAATCAAAAGTGTGTGCAACAAATGCATGGCTCCAATTTTTTTTACTATAATAAATATAAATATCTAACTTTAGTACACAGTTAAAAAATGTCAATATGTTCTGTAGTAAAATTCATCCTTGATTTATTCCTCCTGGATCAGCAACATCTCTGATGGTGTCATCAGACTGATGAAGACGAGAGATCAAGGAACAGAGCATAATGTGGGATATAACAGGGAAGTACTTGACATTTCTCAGTGTTAACTATAATTGACTGTTATATTCTATATTGCCTGCTGTAACTAAAAATGAATTTTGTTTTTCTTTTACGCTCCAAACGTGTCTCGCTTACATGAACTAAAATAAGGACAAAATACGTAGTTTTAAAAAACGGAAAAGGATAAAAATAGAAAAAGAAGTAACGTACATTACAGTAAAGGTAGGGAGGTACTTAGGTAAATATAAGTAGTGAATTAGAAAATAATATTTTCTTTTTTTAAAAAATCGACTTGATGGAAAATTTCATACTAGGTACATTGTAATACTGTATAGTTAAGCACTACTGTGTACATAATAACTAATAGTATGCATAATTTGATAATCATTTATGATACATTGATGTATTTTGAAATATATATATACACATATATATTTACTGTTAAAAAAACAATGCTACAAAATCTCTGATTCATATATGAAAGAATATATATATGGGGAAAGGGATAAAAAAACTACTGTGTGCGTATATATAGGAAGACAAGTACCTAATACCAAACATATTACATATATTGTTACTATTATGATAAATATTATATATTACACGATATCATAATGTAAAGAAATAGTTATATATATTAATCGTTATAAATATATACTCGTTCGCTTTTATCGCCAGGTTTTTTTTGTCTGTTTCTCACAAAAATGTCTAAAAAAATTTTTTTCGTCAAAAGAAATTATACAATTATAAAAAAATCCATAAGAGTAAGAGGTGGCCATGAATTGTGTCAATGAAATACACTGACAGAGAGAAACCCCACATCCACACTGAAAGCATTTACACAAAAAGAAACGTACATATAATTAGGGAAAGGAAAATGCTTTCATCATTGAGGAAGGTGGAGAAAGTGGAGGTGGGCATAGAAGAGAAAGGAATAAGACCCAACAATAAAATTTGTTCTTATTGATACTTTTAAATAGAATGGAGATATTATATTATATGACCAATTTAATACAGGAGAGGAAGTGGAAATGGAAGTGGGATTGCTTGTACCTATAAAATCAGCATATTACTACATAAATAATTATTATTACATGTACGACCTGTGTATACCAAAATTTTGAATTAACTCTATGACATTTAATTCCCCTTTCAAAACAAAAAGTGTATATTAGAAACTGATGGTGCGAATCATATTTATATATATTATACATTAGGATGACTTGAAATGGTTATTGATACATACATAATGTGATTCTACAATTTTGAGAATTTTAAGTAAACAAAAGTGAATAGTGTACATACCTTTTTAACCTTACATCTGACATTTGTAGGACGGATAATTAAACTCTTGACTGTTGCTAGATTTTTATTGTCA
>WJFB01000154.1:0-92913 GCA_009870185.1 Pygmarrhopalites habei
CCAACTAATGCTTCGTCAAGAGTGACTACAAATTCGGATCTGTTTCCACTTAGAACATTTCGGTACAGCCGGGAACAATTAATTCTTCGGTTGAGGATATGCCTTGGACTCAGTTTATGGACACGGGATTTTCGTCTTTTCACTTTTTTCAAATGCCTAATTATCCGATGAACTGTAGTCTTAGATACCTTAACTTGTTTTGCCATGTCACGTTGTGACGATGGGCTATCTTTGGAGGTCAGTAAATTGAACTTTCTGATGATACCCGAATTTACCACTTTTCGGGGTTGCACTTTAATTGGAGAATTTATACCTTTAACTTTAGCTTGGCGTTTTTTCCCTTTCACACTCACTATGTCATGTACCGTAGACTTGCCTATGATGATATTTTGGTCCTTTAGATTTGACACTATGTCACGGCAGGTCATCCCAGCAGTGGAAAGCCCTAAAACCATACCTTCAACTTTCGGGTCGGTTTTTTAAGGCATTTTTTATCCAAAATAAAAAGTTCCTTTCGAATCTGATGCCCACGACTTCCCTCCTCAATTAAAATATCCCGCCGTTGAACTTCTGACCTTTGACCGCTAACTATGCCTACTTTTAGTCTGTCCGGAATAGGACGGACCACCCTCTGTAGTACCACTAAGTGTGTCTGTGTGTGTGGGAGACACTATACCTGTCTCAAATTATTATTCTTGGGTTCTCTAACAGCTCCCAATTTTGGCTCTCTCCCTTCCTCTCTTTTCACTCCATTTTGGAAGTGTGCTGAGCGTTATTTGAAGAAAGATTTTCAACAGGGATCCCTCCACTCTCTCTGACTACATATGATCCTGACTGGGAGAGAAGAAGAGTTGCAGACAAATTTGCATTTCAAACTACAAACTACATAAATCCATTAGGAGAGAAAGAGAGAGAGAGAAAGAACTCCCAGGCTCCGCATATATTTTTCATGTATCAGAGTTCTCCCCTCCACACACACACACACTCACTACAATAGGAATTTGCTCAAGATTTATCTTTCTATTTGTCCCTTTTTAGGAGAAGAGCAACCATTTTTTTGTAGGGAATTCGGAGCGGGGAAAGAAAGCAGAGGTAGTGAATACTATCGCAGACTACTCATCAGTTAGCTTCCTTGACACAACAACCATGAGCTTTAGACACAATTTTTTATATTAAAAGATGATAATTATTATTCCAAATACTTTGAGATGAATTAAATAAGTTCCACAAATTTTTCCTTTAAGACAAAATTTGGAGGCAGTAATTAAGAGGATATAAAATGGAAGGGAAATTTGCCAAGAGGGAAATGACTACCCAAAATAATTGGGTATAAGTTTAGGGCGTGAAAATAGAAATGTAGTAAAAATGCTTTTGGAGGATGATGATGATTGTGTAGGAAATCGGAGGAGGGATGTGCAGTGGAATATAAAAGAAGAAGATATGTATCCGTGTGTGTGTGTGTGTGAGAGAGAGAGAGAGAGGGAAGAACTCCGCCTTGGAGATTGTGGTAACTGCTCTTGTCTATGGGTAGAAGAAGAAGGGGCTATGGAAATTGGTCCAGTGACTGTGCGCACACGGATTTTTCTTGTTCATCTCTCTCTCTCTCAATGCAGTGTGTGTGTGATTGTGTGTGTGCTCAGGACAATGCGCCATGAGACAATGAGTTTTCTCATTGGAACCAAGTCTCCATTTGGGAAGAAGATAAGACGTTATTAGAGACTATCTCTCTCTATGTGTATGTGTGTGTGTGTTGGGGCTCACATGTTATTAGAGAGTGGAGAACAAGAGGAAAATGAAAATGAGACTCAGCATCATGCTGCATTCAACATTTGCCACATGGGTGGTCGTAGTCTTCATCTTCTTTGTTTTCTTGATCGTCTAGCGTCATTACGTGCAAGACAAGACAGCCAATATTCCAGAGCAATGGACAACACACACACATATGTAGACACACACACACAGTATTAGCAACTCCGTATCAGTAAAATGTATAAGTCATCATAATTCTACATTCTAACATTCTTACGTGTACGTCATAGACTAAAAAACTTATTTTTCTTTCCCTCTCCAAATTTCAAATGGAGGTCACAATTTAATTAACATCTCTCTCTCTCTCTCTGCGTTTTACACAGACACAAAAATATGGCAATGGCTATTGCCTTGTGATCTTCATCCACTGTGGAATTTTCCCCTGGAATTTCATGATTACATTTTTTTTGTATTAAAATATTCCAAAAGAATATGTACTTGTATTGTTTGAGTAATTAGAAAAAAACTTTATTCAAATTCATTATGTCACATTTAACAATTTTAAATTAAAACTAACCCCTGTGTGTGTGTTTGTGTGTTTAGTCATTATCAGTAGAGGGAATCTCGTAATTTTGTAATTTAATTATTTCTCATCCCCACGTATCAGTCACAAATCTACACAAATTCCTTCCGTGTCAACCTCTCTTGACAATTACCAGTTGACACACAAATTTGTGGCGTGTGTTCTCTATTCTCTTTCCCTCTCCTCCTGACAACCTTCCAGAGAGAGAGAGTGAGTGTGTTTTTTTATATGTTTGTGAAATGTGAAATATTTTAAAATGTAGACTAAAACCAGATAGTCGAATCCCATAATTGCATAATCAGCTTCACCATTTTAAAACACATGGAAAAAAATAATAAGCAACTGAGAGTTCAAGGAGATAAATTTAACTGACTCTCTCTCTACACACACATACTTGTACAAGTGTGTGTGTGTGGTTGTTTGTTTAAACTCAAGTTATTACCACAGTCAATTCCTTGCTTTTGGACGTGTTTGTACTTTGCAATGTACATCATCGTCAAGAAAAAAAGTCTTTTTAGTCCTTTCTTCTCAAACGCCGCTTGACGCAATGCAGAATAAAGTCTGTGTCTTATGTCTGTCTGTGTTTGTGTAGTGGATGGCACCCAAGCGAATTAAAAAGGTGAGGAGATCTTTAATAAACTTGGATGATACAATGTTTATCCACACTGAAATATTTACACATATGTATGTACACAATGGTTTATCTTATATTTTATTCCATGATAACATCTGAACATGTCTATGCGAGTCCTCTCATAGTAAAATGGACATGAAGATGATCATACAGACATTTAGGCTCAATTTCCTTCACAAATTTACAGGGTGACAAGGCAAAAGGCCAAAGTGGTGAGATTTTACACACACACACACACACTTACACCCCATTTCGAGGCACACGAGTGTGTGTGTGCCTAGAAATTTTCATCGGCCAATTTTCAACAGTGTATTCCAAACTCGTAGTCTTAACTGATTTTGATTGCCTCGTTAAATTTCAGCCGGCTGCTCTGACTCGGTAATTTGAACCTCTTCTCTCTCTCTACCCACAGCCTCCTTTTTCAGGGCAGAGACAAATTAGTCGAAAAAGGACTTTCTTGACCAAGGAATGTGCCTATGGGATTCATTTCAATTTGCCAGTGACCTTTGTACCCTCTGGTGTGGAAGAAAGATTTCAATTACTTCGAGCATGGATGTTCTATCAAACAAATCAATATTTAAAAAATCTTAATTTTAAATTATCACAGAAAAAATTGTTGTTGTTGTGAAATTTTTATTTGACAGATCAAAAACTGAAAATGATGATTAATATAAACTTGACAAGACTCATTCATAGAATGTGGTATGCGGAGGAAGAAAAGTACTACTTTTGCATGATTACGTTGTATACAATTGAGTGTTGACTTAATTGTAGAGTTTGCCATTTAGAGTAGAGAGAGAGAGAGAGAGTAGAAATTAAAACAATGCACATGTAATAAATGTGATAGTATGTACACTAGGTGGATTATTGTACACAACCACAGGAGACTTCATGGTCTAGCCTCTGAGACTCCCAAGATATTTTTGGGCTGGGCAAATTTTTTTCTCTTCTCCTTCTTCTACTACTAAATGTAATGAGGGGTTGAGAGACGTTAAAAGGTGGGTAAATGATGCTCTGTAATCCAATGACTATATACAATTTAAATATAGAGTTACCCACACACACACTCAAACAATGCATACGTGTGTAAAGGAAACAAAAAAGTGGACACACACTTACTCAGTCTCTCACAACAAAATTTCATTTAATTATAATTAATTACAACTGGTCGCGCTTTTGTGAATGAATGAAATGGCCATCGACATGGAAATTAAATCTGTTCACCACACCACATTCTTCCACACACACACACACACACACCATACATTGATGAATCCGCGTTGTTATTCTAACACTGTACAGTGTACCTTCATGCTGTCTACCCACATCCACAAAAAATGATCAAGATGGTGAAGAAAAAATGGACAGTAATTATCTACATATTGACAATTTGCACAAGAAGACAAACCATCATAAAATTGCTCTCTATATCCCTTTCTACACAAAACACACACACACACACAACTTTATGATGGTGAGCAGAGTCAAACATGGGGATTAACAATTTACAATCCAGCCTGAAATTAGGCTAATTAATTCCTTAAACATTCCTTCTCGAAAATCCATTCTCCATTTTGCTCTTTTACACGGATGACAAGTTGAAGGGCCGTATGTTTGTGTAGGCACACACACAATTAAGTATACATAAAGTCATCTCGGCTCAGAGGAAGATGAAGAGCCAGAGGAAAACTTGTATATGAAAATACAGTTAAAAAGAGTTTTTGAAATTTAATCATTGTGTACACTGAATACAATATTGGAAGAGGAGGAGGAACATGATCTGCATATGGCATTCACCATTCAATTTGCGATATTCAATTACGGAATGTATGAGTGAAATTGAAGAAGACCCTCCACTGTCTCCCTCCTCCTCCTCCCTCTTCATCTCTTGCATTCCTCACACTTGAGTCCCTGTCTACCTTCACGTATATTATGCAAAGTAGACATGTTGGTATGGGATGGCCAGGAGAGGAGAGTATATTTGAAAAAAGTCTATATTTGTTGTCAGAGAGGAAATTGTTTCGGAAGACAATCGACTATTGTTTCCCCTTGCCCATGCCATGCATCAATTTTACCTCTCTCTCCCTCTCCTCACGTCATTCATCATATCGACTCATCATCATCACATCATTGGATGGGAAAAAACTTGGATGTTGGTCTGAATGAGATCATAGGAAGAGAGACTCGGCCTCTCCGCACACACAATAGACTGATTGAGCAATAAGATTCGATGGCTCAATAAATTCTTAATTTGAGAATATTGTTTTTCTAATGTGTAGTGTGTGTGTGTCTGTGTGTGTGTGGTGTGTGTGGTTGAGAGTACATAAAATCCTAGTATGGTCAACTCCTTTTATTGGAGACTCCCTCCCTCCCTCCCTCCTTTCGGTAATAAATAAGATTATGATTTTATGATGATGAATATATTTTTAGTCATAAATAAATCCCCATGTTGTTTTTCTATGTAAGTAGTAAATTTGTAAAAATCATGATGTGTGAAAATCCTTGTTTAACTCACACACACAAACTTCCTATTTGGGATAAGACGCGTGTGTGTGCGGGTGTGTGAGTGGAGCGGAATGAAAAATAGGAAATGACATTTATTACGTATATTTATATTAGAGGCTTGTGCCATGCAGCCATGTTGAAAATGTCATATAATAAGTGGAGAGTTATTTTTACTGTGTGTGTGTACATTTTTTTCAAGTTGAATTTGGTCATGGATGTAGATTTGAGATAAAATATGGGAGAAAAGTGAGGCATAAAAATTGAGGCTGACTCTGAAAATATTAGTACCATGTACATATAGATATGGATGTATACATATGGATGTATGTGGATTATGGCTGTAAAATTTTGTGTAGACAAAAAGTGTGTGTGTATATTTAATACATGAATTGGAAGAGGAGGAGGTTTGATGGGATGCAGAGAGAGGGGAGGAGGAAGTAAGCGAAGCAGAATAAAATCAATTTGATTTATGACATCAAACAATTTTCAACAGAATAAATAATATGTTTGGGACGCCTTGATTGGTCCTCCAAAGTACAAGAGCTCTGTCTCCCTCCCCCTCCACACACACGCTCTCTCATTTTTTAGTGAGGGTTACAAAGTATTCAATTTGCAATTTTGACGATAAGCTTTATTTGATTTTAGCGTGTCAAACTCCACTATAGAGAGGTTAGGGGAGAGCAGAAGAGAACCAAAAAAAAGGGAAGACGGGGTTATGTACTCAACATTGTGAACATTCTCTTGGATGAAGCCAGGACAAGAGGAAATGAGAAAAGTTAAAGTGGCAACGGTAAAATGAGCATAGTGATACATGTACACAGGCACATGTACGTGGAGTAGTAAAAAAGATGAACTGTTTTTACATACACACATCACTTCCACTACTACAGTATAGTGTAGGACTGTGCATTCTGGGACCCTCTGAGAATGCAGAAAGCAGACATCGAGAGAGAGAAAGAGAGAGTGGCAGAAAAAGTATAAGAGCGTGGAAAATACGGAGGGGTAATAAGGAGAGAGACTTTAACCTGGATGAGATGGTGACGAAGGAAGGAAGAAGCTAATAAAGTCAGATGAATTTCGGGGACTGTTGTGTGTGTGTGTGGAGAGAGAAAGGAGAGTGGAGTGGAGCCGTGTAAAATGGGGATAGATTAGCCAAGTGGGGAAATAATATTATGGATTATTCTATCCCAAAAGAAGAGAAGGAAAAAGAGGGGAGGGAGAAGTAGACAAGAAAGTTTCATCCTCTTCCTCTCTCTCTCTCCACCAAGAGAGTTTGTGTGTGTCTCTTCTCTTTTCTCTTTGGCCTCAGTTTGGAATGTGAGGAATGTAATTTTCACACCCAAATTGAGTTTACCCTGACAGACCCGGGCTCTAATCTATCCAAGCGGGCTGGTTTTGTTGGTTGGCTTCTATGTATCCTCCCCACTTTTTTACCCGTCCTTTTAACTCTACAAATATATTGGGAGAGAGAGTGTGTGTGTGTTTGTGTAGTTCTGACATAGACAATGTGTGCGTGTATATGTAGGAAAAGGAAGGAAGAGACATGATGAACCAAAGCTAGTCAACTCACAGACACGCTACTCTCTTACTTTTCTCCTCTCTGTAATATTGTGTGTATACGATACACACACACACACACTTTTTTACACCCTCCTTGTCTATCTTACTTTCTCGGGTGTGATGCCTCCTCATCTACCGCCGTCGTGTCGCTCCCTCAAGTCTCCTCATGGATGGATGGCAGGTTAAACCGGGTATCATCATTGAACAGCCATACCGTGTCCAATGACAAATCCGCATACTTGGAATACTCGATGAGTTTGTCAACTCAACTCGTGAAATTCTCTCACTCCCGTCCCATACGTGTGTGCTTGTGTGTGTGTGCTCTTTCGCTTATATCCTATGGTAACTTTTTCGGGGGAAAGTCTCTCAAAGTGTGTGTGATATAATTATTGTTTATTTGTCACTCTACACTTTTGTCTCCAGTGTGTGTGTGTGTGTAGAGTGAGAGGACAAATCAGTCCAAAATTAGTACCCAGGTAGAAGATATTGGGTGAAATTGAACGCGTGTGTGTGTATATAGAAAGAGAGAGAAGAGGAGGATAGTATTTTGGATTGGTATTAGCATTTTATTTTGTGCGGACGACACCAAAATCCATCCTCCTATTACAGAGACAGATAATGACAGGGAACAAATGTTGTTTTATTTCCCTCTCCCTCCTCCTCCTCTCTCCCTTGGATAATATAATCCATCCAGAGATACAAGCTAATGTAATGTAATTCGGTGAAATGTGGTGGGTAATATGTACGTGATGTTGAGGAGAGAGTGTGAAAAAGACAGACAGACACTCTCCCCTACAAAACCATAGAAAGAGAAAGAGAGAGAGAAAGAGAAAGCGGGAGAAGGGAGAGAGGAGGGCAATTTCCGGGGAAGTGAAATCGAAGAATTGAATGGGATGTGAAGATGTGCTACAATGTAATGATCCACTCCAGTTTGTTCTCTCTTCTCCGTCTCTCGTATCAATTTCTATGGAGGCGCTTGGAATTCCTGGAAAATCACCCAAACCATTAAGCATGTAGAAGATAGGAAGAGGAGGACGACTGCTGCTACTCTTTGCTGAAGTTGGCAAAATCAAATGGAAACTCTTGACGTTCGCCTCCTCCTCTCTCTTCCACTCTAACCATTACCATTACACAGAGACAGACACAAAAAGGAGAGGAGCCAACAACTTTTCTCGCAACTGCTGCCTCTCTTCCCATCCTCCTCCTCCCTCGACTTTATTTATATAAATTCAACCTGATCTCTTCTCTCTTGCGTAACTCTCTCTCCTCTTCCTTCCTTGACTGTCTCTGACCTTCTTCGCACATCTGTAAGATACTTCCTTCTCAGCACATCACGCACACACTGCACTGCATTGGAGAAGCCAACCAATTCACAGGATCCAATAACAATGGATTTCTTTCTCTCCTCGTGACCCTAGATATCTTATATCTAAATCCTAATGTCATTCCCAGAGACTGTCATGAGATGCAGCAGTCACCATCGAAAAGACTCAAGACGCAGAGACCAGTCTTTAACAACGGCGACGACCAAGGACATTCCTTTGGGCTTTGGAATGAATTCTCGATATGCAGAAATTGTGTGTGTGCGTGTGGCTGTGGCTGTCCTTAAGCTTCTTAAGGGAAGTGATGAAGATTATATGAATTTTTCTTGACACTTTTCATAAATATAATTGCTGAGACCGTCTGAACACACACACTCACCGACAAGGACTGGATTAAAATTATTGCCGTTCCCCCTTTTGATTGTATCTCGGCTCTAAAAAAATGTTTCACTCATCTTGTTTCTCTTCCTCTCGTATATTCTAATATTTACCTACCCCTCCTTCTTCCAATATAAACCCGTGTGTGTGTACTACACAATTACGCATCTCTCTCAATGCGAAAAAACCAGACCAGACTGTATAAGGTACGTGGAGTTGTCAGGGAAGAAGTGGATGCCCCTCTCTTCTCGTTTTATTACTGATGTCACTTTACTCTCCACTCTTCTGTCAATCAAGCCTGTCTGAAATGGTGCAAAGTCTTTGTCGTGTTTCTGGATTCTTCGGGGTTAAAACGTTTGTTGATACATATTACTTCACTTACACCCATGTCTTCACTCACAAAATGCCTCCCTACAACTTGGTATGCATGTCCAAGGAATGTTTTACTGGTTGTGGAAATGGAGACAGGGAAATTATAGGCATAGCAAAACTCTCACAAAAAAACTAGGGAATTAGTTAACTGCTCTGTGTAGCTTGAGTCATGAGTTTTGAGTTCCCTAAGGAGCATGATGATGGCATGATAACATTTGTACAAAAGGGCAGAGACAAGGAGACTATCTTTTCTGTGTGTGTGTGTGCCTGTGTGTGTCTGTAGGTAATGGAAGAGCGTCAGGAGCTCGTGCAGAATTCTGACTGATTTTAATTAATGTTCTATAGCCCGCTGCGTAATTGTGCCCACACAAAGTTAAAAAGGCATATCATGATGACGGCTGCTTCATTTTAATTAAATTGTATGCTTGAAATGTGCCATAGATGTTGCAATTTCAATGTTTCACACATACACGCAGAAAGGGGAAGGAACACAAAAAAAGTAAGGGAAAATGAACAGAAAGGATTACGTTTTGTTACACATTCTCGTATTTCTGTGGTTTTAATTTTCAGTGATTCCTATCATAATTAACTTGGATTTTCTGAATAGAGCTGATCAATTATGATCTAATTTTTTAAATATCGTGGCTTGTTTTGCACACACACACACTTTTTAAATGTGTGGCAAAAGAGAAGATGAAAATAAATGGAAATAAACTACGATCGTTTGATTGTAAACGCCCACATCGAATCAATTAATAGTATTAATTTAATACATATTTCATCAGAGGATAATTTTACTCAGACTATTAATTAGGAGTCAAGGTAAATTCAAATTAAATCAATAGATTAAATCTGGAAATTGTCTCTCCTCTCTAAAATCCACTAATGTATAATTTTGACGCAATGATAGTGCGTTGAAAATTCGTACTGCTCTTCCTTTTGGTATTTTTAATTGATCAAAATATTAATAATTCATAATGTACTTTCCATAATTCCCATGGAATAATTAAAATCACGGTTAATCTGCGCCCTCCCATTCTGATTGCCATGTACAATTAGCTAGAGTAATTTAACGGGGAGAGAGAAGGAGAGAGCACAGAATGTTGTCACAGAGGATTGATTAAAATTAAAAAAGTAGATTTTAATGACGACAAAAGAGACACTCTCAGAAAGTCAAGAGAGAGAAGGGGGGATGTATCAAAAGATATTTTATGATTCCCCACAGCATTTAAAGGTAATTAGCCATGTGTGTGTTTATTTATATGTGTGTACTCTCTACACTGTGAACAGTATATGCGCGTGTGTGTGTATGGGAAGGGGATGAGATGAGAGAGGAGGACATGAATATAATTTTGCTGGTGGCTTATTTACAATTAGTATCAATTCAGTCAATAACTAATAATTATAAATGACACATTGAAGCATGAACAAATTTATGGCCTAAATTAGCATGGAAGGAAACCAATTTTCCCATCCACACACACACACACAGTAATACCCTTCTGCTGTACATCCAAAACTGTAAATGGAGGAACATTGAGAGAGGCACGTTCACACAGCCAGTCGAATTGAACATCATCTCGAATATTTATTAATAGGATCACAGAGCACACACACACACACAGCTTCAGCTTGGAATGACAACGGCCGTCGTCATCACGAAAAAGGAGGAGGGGAAATGTGACTGCAACATTGAATCCAAGTATCAAATAATAAAAGAGAGAGAGAATCCAAAGTGACAAAATGCAGAGTCAGGATTTTCTATAAACCATCTCTATATATGATATATACATTTGTGTCTCAGGATCCATGTTCAGAGCTCATAGATTGTTGCCTGCCTGTGAGTGTGTGTGTGGATGTGTGAGAAAAATATCAATGGCCGCATGTGTTCATCCTTCCTGGCTGTTGATGTTCCAAGTCGTTATACAAAAGAGATTCATCCATTCCATCTGATGATCCAGTATATTCTCTTCTTTAGCCTTCCTTGTGTGTGTGTGAAGGATAGTGAGGGTCCAAAAGAGTGAAAGAGAGAGAGAGAGGGAAAAAGTGAGGTTGATGTTGTAAGCATGGAAAAATCGAAAGGTAATTATGCTTCGTAAAGAGATGTGAGCATTTCCATTCAAAATCTCATCTCCATTTTCCCTGTGTGTCTGTGTATCCCCGTACGTCTGTGTATACGTGTGTGTGTGTTGAGTGCTCGTGTGTATCTCTGGGCTTTTGACAGTGAAAATGTAAGACGAGGTAGGATTGGCTAGACGAGAGTGACATAAGGCGTGACCTGGAATGGGGGAAAGGCGGACTCGACTGCACACAGTCTCTCACATACACAAAATGTAAAGCTATAGAGAGAGGGAAAAAGCCCCTCTGTGGAAGGAAGGAAAAAGTTGGAGCCACGCATACGCTGCTCTGAGTCTACTTGACAGTCTTCCGTCTACCTTGCGAAGGCAAACAAGAGATAAAGAGAGAGAGAGAGAGGAGGGGTGAAAACTTATTATTATTATAACTACACAACTACAACAAGTAGTAATATAGGAGCGTAGTAGTGTGCTCGTTGGTGGTGGTGACTGGCTTCAGAGACACAGATACAGAGAGGCAAAGAGCAAGACACACTCATTTACACATACACACAACACACACACCACACACACGCAGTACCAGTACAGAGGGAGAGTTTTAAACGTGGGGCAATTTATGGAATTATCGATTAAATTCAATCACCAGTTGACACACACCAACACTCTTATTATCTCTTTTATTATTGTCATTACCATTTCCTTCCTCTGAATGTGACTTGCCTCCCCTCCGTGTGTGACGTGTCTTCTTTTTTGTGTGTGTTCAGTGCTAATATACCCTACTACTACAACTACTACAACTACTACCCTCGTGTGTCTACGTTTATCGGACAAATTTGAATATGATCCAAACTGTTTTTCTCCCTACAACCGCTACATTACCCGGTTCTGGTTTGTGACAAGTGGACAGTATTTGAATACTGCTAGAGCTACATAATTGCTCTCCTGTTTAAATTTTCAAAGTGGGTTTAGAAAGAGAGGGAGAAGGAGAAAGAGAGAGAGTTTTGTTGTGACACTGCAAGACTTGGGATTTGTCAAATGTTGTGTGATGAGCCCCTTGGGAACACTCGTTGCTTCCAATAACTCCACGTCGAACAACAACAACAACAACAATAGTAGTACAAATCCTGGGAGTCACAGTGGAAATCTACTTGGCTTGTCTAATAATAAAAATCCTTACTACACCGGTCTCAATGATCCACTCTTGAGACTAATGAGTATCAGTCTTCTGAATGAGCAGGGTGGTCAAGCCCTTGCTGCTCTCAATAATCATCTAAACAATTTGACAAATCTTCATTGTCACTCGGCTGTGGCCGCAGCGGCAGCAGCAGCAGCAATGCAATACAAACCTGGGACGACCCCAACATCCGGAGGTGGAAGTAATGCTGACCCTGTTAGCCCTTCCAGTGCCCTCACAGTGCCAAGTCCGAGTCCAAGTGGTCTGAGTAGTAATAGTCATCCGGACTCACCCCTCCCTTCTCATCCTCATCCTCATAATCATCATCATAATCACCATGTGAATTCAACTAGTAATAATAACTGTACTCCAAAAGATGAGGAAATTGAGGAAGTACTGAGTCCAGGTAGGGAAGATCAAATGGTGATTGACTGTGACAGTTCTACACTCTCCGATGATAATATTGACAAGGAGTCACAACATGATGAATGTATAAGTTCAACTCCAAGTCCGAGTGACTCTTCCCAACATTCACACTCACACTCACGTGTCAGGAATTATTCATCTTCGGAAGACTACTCCAAATCAAGTTCCAAGGAAACTACCACTACAACCACAACAACAACAATTATGATTAATGATGGTGGGTCATCACCCGGGAGTCGAGAGTCTCTCATGTTCTCCATTGCAAATATCCTCCGACCCGATTTTGGCCTTGGACCACAACAACAATTACAACCACCACCAAATCATCATCATCTCCTCACAACCTCCTCCAAACATAGTAACTATCATAATTATCATCATCATAATCATATTAAATTAAGTCAACAGTCGACACTCAACTCGTCATCTATATCATCATCAACTTCGTCTCGCAAACATCATCATCATAGTAATAACAATAGTAAAGGACATCCACTGTCCCTCTCCACGTTACCATCTAAATTGAGACGGACTGAACCCATCATTCCTATTGACTTGTCTCGACCTTCCTCCACCGACAGTTCTGCCGTGTCCCCGATTCATCGGAAAAAATCATCCTCCACTCGACCGTCAGCGAGTAGCACCTCCGAAAATCATCATGAGAATGATCATGATGGAGTCACAAATAGTAAATCCTCTTCTGCGTCCCGGAGTGAATCCACTAGTAATAGTCCTACTAAAAATAACAATGATACTCTATGGCCGGCTTGGGTAAGGCATAACAATTTACATTTTAATTACATAATTTTGAGGATTTTATGTGAAATTAATTAATTATGGAATATAGGGCGGAATTAAAATAGCCCTACTCTTCTCGTTACAATTATAATTGTTTGTTACAATCATTTTTAATTTTAATTTCCAGGTGTACTGCACAAGATACTCGGACAGGCCCAGCTCAGGTAAAATCCCGCTCTTCAACTTTAACTATAATTAGGATAAGGTAGAGAAAGAGAAGGTAGGGCAACATTAAGCAACATTCTTTGATATGTATTGATCCAGTCTGGATTACGGAAAACTTGTTTTAATCTCCACGAAAAAGAACAAGTACATATAATTCTGATACACACACCTTTCCAAACCGTCATCCTTTTACCCTGTCACAAGTACCCCAGGTCGGACTTGCCATTGAGAATCTGGTTCATTTTACCTTTTACTAACTAGTTGTAGAGGAGTAGTTGAGAGCTCCAATAAAAGTTGTAGATGACTTCATTCCATTGCTGATTTACAACCTTCACACTCTCTCCATTCCCTTAAGACTTAGAGGAAACTGTGGAGAAGAGAGGAGAACACCTCACACTGAGTCTAGCTTCAACAGACTCATATATTTTCTTCCCTGTTTCTCTCTAATCCTGGCCTCACTTGATCCATTCAGTTTGACAGGGAAAAATGGAAGAGAGAGACAAGTTAACTATCACAATATTTACAGTATCGTTAAGGACATGCTCAAATTATGTACACCTTCGCCTTCTCAATTTATACCTGGCCTGAGTTCTGGCTACTTTAAGGTAAAAATCTGTCCCGTTAAGCACACTCCCTCCTTTTACACACACATTTACACACTAGTGTAAACAAGTATACAGGGAGCAAAAAGGATACTACAATTACCTTGAGTTTTATTAGCACAATTAGAATCCAACTAGTTGCGAGGTGGAATCATCATCATAAACTCATAAATATAAATTAGCCAGAACTAACGTGGGAAAATCGTGTCCTAGTCTAAAACTTGAATTGTTGAGCAAGGAAGGAATGCGACAGATTCCATTTCTGGATTTTTTTGGTGTGACTCTCCATAATTTTGTTCACCATTTTTTCCATTTTTATTGTCAATTTTCCTAATGATGATGGCCTCTATTTTAAAATTTTAATCACTCATTCATTTGCCTAAATAAGATGACAATTTTTTGTCAAGTCTTCCCGGAAATCTATTCTTCATTATCATTATTTTTATTGTGTGTGTACTGTGGGGTTGATTGGCAGGTTTTAATTTGATGCCATCAATTCTCTCTCCCAAATAACCTTTAGACTATGAACAGTATGGATTGAAATCAAGTTAAATGACAATTTACAAAAAAAATAACACACTCTCTCTTGTTGAGGCTGACTAAACAGAAATATAGAATGAGTATTGAAATCCTTTGATAAATTTTAATTATAAAAATTGTTGTGCCATGTGTGTGTGTGTAGGGGAGTTCTACACATAAAGTATCAGAATGGGAGAATGTGAGTGACCTTGCAGTCTGTCACTTGCTCATTAATGGTAAATTAAGGATATTATGCTGGTAATTTCCGTCAGTTGAAACATGAGACCCCCTCACTTTTAACATACGTTTTACAGTAATGATGAAGTAACAGATACCACACACACTCATACATTCTACATTCTCTTCGGGATGACTTATGCAATGCCAGTGTGTGTGGTATATGGGGAAAAAGACTGAAATACATTAAGTAAACGGCAATATATTTCTCCAGAGAGAGAGAGAGATTTCTACATTGTTTTTCCTACCCACAAGTTTTTCACTCCCTCTTCTCTTCCTATTTGCTAGTCCGGAAAGGACACTCTCTGAATTTCCGAGGACGGAAAGGAAGGAAGGAAGAAGTATTGTGTATGTGTGGGGACTGTCGGGATAAATTGTCTTTCCATCTATATTTATGGAAAAATTTCGTCTAGTCATCCAGCCGCCAGGTACACACAAAAGTCAAAGTCAGGATCTGGACTGTAAATGCGCTTTAAAAAACCACACACAAACACTGTAACACTCCATATGTCACCCCTTGATTGTGTTGAAGGGGCTGAAAGATTCTCCCTGTGTGTGTGTGTGTCTTGTATTTTCCGTAACAAACTGTTCGATTAAAAAAAGTGAGGCAATAAGGGGCTGTGTAGATTACAAGGGAGACAGAGAGAGAGGGACTAAAGTTAGTTGACTCTGTTGTAGATTGCGGGAACACGTCGTTCGACGGTTGCGGGCCCGTTTGTTCTATTCCTGATATACTCATACACTTTCAGTTGATATTATCTTCTCTCTCTCTCTCACACACACACACAGATAGATAGAATGGGTGCCAGGGAGACAGAGGAGTCCATCCAATAAGCATTTTGGTTCCCACACACAGACACAACCACACACACACGTAGTTATCCGGAGACGAGATTACAAGTTTGCTCTTCCAATTTTAATGAGCCATCGATTTATTCAGGTCAAAAGCGGCAAAGATGTGACTCGGAATCTAATTTCTTTAGGCAAGAGAAGGCTATATCTTTGATGTCATTGAGGGGGAAAAGAAAAAGCCGCACTCTTCTTCCTTCTCTTGTCTTGTCTTCCTCTCCAGCCCCGACACACACACACACAGTACATGAGTCAAATTAAATTTGGATTATCTCACCCTGTCTTACCTCAGCCTTATAGACAGCACATCATTAAATTATGAAATCATCGTAATTTTCCAGCCTCAATTTCCCAATGAATACAATGAGACACAGTTGTTAAATACATGCCCGGATATTTTACAATTTTATTAAAGAATTGAACAATTAAAATTTTTATTTCATTGTTCAATTCATCGTCTCAACGGATCTTTGTCTACCCTTTGTATTTATGAGCACATTTGATGAAGGCTGTACAAAGTCTTTCACACACACTCACACTCAAAGATAAATGGGCGAAGACGAGCCCCACTTTTCTCGGGTTCAATGGAGGGAGCATGAGGTCGCATAGGAAATATTAGTTAGTAAAGGGTCATTTTCCTCCTCCCCACCCTCCTCACACTCTCTGTGTGTACACACACACTCCTTTTCTGTCTACTCTGGTGTGGGTGTTATGGAGGGACCGTGAAGCCTTGAAGGTCCCAGGCGCCCAAGAGCCACCAGGACCGACCAAAAAAAGAGACAATTCCTTGTCTATAATCAGATGCAGCATCCCACACCGTAATTTGTTCTCGTCGCCAACCCACCGCGTAATATAGTCCTGATAAATCCTGTTCACACACACACAAACATACACACACTCAACTCCCTCACTATTGTCTGTGTGTCTCCTTTTTTCTTAATGCTCGGCACACGCACTCCTCCAACTCCTGTTCCACAATGGGAAAGAGAGTAGTGTGTGGAGACACGGACCCTGGATGTGTATTGTGTGTGTATTTGTGTGTGGAGATATACTCTCGTTTCGGAGGATATCTGACACTCACTGCAGAGCTTAGAATACCGTTGGTGGCGAAGGGTGTAAAGAAATACAATATCCATGACACACACACTTCAAAAGCCCAGGCAATTCATTATCCTATCTTCTTTTCACTGTTCTATTTCTCCATATGCATGACATTGTCACCCGCGTCTTTTTTCCTCTTTACATGGCCACCACAATGAGCTGCTGTTCATGTACAAGATCAGTTTTTCAAGTCAGGATCAAAAACAATACGAGTCAGACAACTCATTGTTTATTTGTTGTGGCGATGGCATGGATGGGGACGGGGGACGGAGGAGGGTGAAAAAAAATATCTGGAATATTATCAAACTCATTTCATTCACTTTTATTTCTCCTACAAGCATCTTCGTATTCCATACACATGTGTATGCATGTATATTCGAGGTGTAGGGTACACAAAAACCTGATTTGATTATACACATCTTGCGTAAAGGGCTCACCCGTGTGTGAGTGTGTGTGTGTATTATTAAGGATAACCGCACAAGTACCGGTTCTCTGGGATGCAGTAGCAGACAGGAGCGTGTGTTGTCCATTTTAACGAAAGTTTAGTTTCGGTGAGGAGGAAATCATCATCATGATGGTTGTTCAACGGGATGCGAAACACTCACACTCACTACACAGCCTATATTTATGTGTGTGTATTATTCTGGGTGAGCAATGTTCGTTTTGATGGAGCGGGGAAGAGAGAGAGAGAGGGAGGGAGAGAAAATTATGGGTCGATTAAGCTAAACGTTGTTAGTTGGGTCAGGGTGGTCGTCGAGGGATGAATTTTTATTGTAACTAACTTAATAGCTATATAAAATGACATTTTCACTTTTAGAACGATACATGCTATTTGAGGATGAGAGAGAGAGCAAATTATGTGATTTGGGGTGTGTATGTGTGTGTGATGTGGAGACCCAAAAAATTCTCGACGGATTCATTCTACTACTGCCCTTTGAATCCCCCCATGTCATGTGCATGTATGTATGAACTGACATTGGATTGTCTGTTTGGAGAGAAGTGAAAACTCTCAATTCAATCCAATTAGAGTATTCTGCCCTCTTTTTTAGATTTATTTAATCTATTTATACAATCTAAACGACGTCCTGACTTCATGTTAAAAAGATAAATTCCAGTTTATTTTCATCCCCGTCCACCACACACACACACACACACACACACAAATACTTGTTGTGCGTACACAGTCAGAGGAGAGGAGAGTCTATTAAACATTTGATAATACAGAGATAATGAGTGGAAAATCTCATTTTGTATAAACACCCACAAACTAAATTATCCACACACACAAACAAGAAGAATCCATTGAGAATTGAGTCCTTGGGCCACCCTCCACGTAAATCGCACACGTCACAAAGCTAGCCTGCAAACCTGTCCAGTTGGATGGAGGATCGAGGAAAATGATAGTTTTTGTGCAAACACAACAAAAGAGAATTGTTAGACTGCGTGTGATGATATGACTCAATGTTACAAATGTATGAACGACAGCAGAGAGAAAGGATTGGTGTATCTTAATATCCTATTTACATACGAGGGGGTTAGAACGAGAGTGAGTGCGAGTGAGTGTGTGTGTGTTTTAATTGAGGCATACATTAAGTTACGTTTATGCTAAGTATTATTACCTGGACGATTATGTATTATGTCACACACACAGAACACACACAAAGAGTTGGGATCGATTCTCTCATGTGTGTGTGGGGAGGGGGTGTTTGTGTAGGATCTACTGAGCTCTACACCCACAGTCATGTTCTACACATGCTAGGCGGACAACAGGGAGTACATAACATACTGAAGAGAGAGAGAGAGACCCACAGCAATGTAGATGAAATGACCAAAGGCACAGCATGTTGCTCTAGAGAGAGGGAGAAATACACGACAAATCCAGTGGGGAAGTAGCAATCTGACATGGCAATACATTTCCCACTTCTCTCTCTCTCCACTCCGGAAGTGGTGAAAAACAATTGGCCGCCTGTTCCTCTAAAATAGTCCTCAAAATATTCTCTCAGGTGAAACTACCACACACAAACACACGGTCTTATGACTTTATACTCACACACACATGAAATGCAAGTCGCAAGTCTGAAATTTTGGATATATGGGGATTTTAAAGAACCGAAAATTCACCGACTCTCTCTCTCGCATACATGGATCTAGGGCTTATAATTACATAAGAGGTGAAGTGTGGATTAGTAGGCAGAAATTGTACGAGGAAAGAAATGGGGTGTAGACTGTAGGTGCACTATTTGTGTGTGTGTCGTATAAATTCAATGGCACCTTCTCACCACCCCCACCACAACATAGCATGGTAGAAAGCTTTATAGGGAATGTAGGGCTATCTGTCTACTCGCCGGTAATTCTGCTGTCATGTAATTCTAACCATGAAATATAAATGTCGATTTTATTTTAATTCACAAGTAGCTCCTATATCAAAGCCAAATTTTATATCCATGCTTGTGTGTGTTACACATGGCATAATCCTACACACACGTACTCTTAGCATTAGCTACGTATACGGTAATAGAATATAATGCATTGTGATAAGCTTTGTCCGCTTTGGCAGTCAGTCGGAAGGCAATTGCCTTCCTTGAGAAAAAAAAGATTTTTTACGAAAGGACACACACAATTTCAGAACATGAGGTGACTGTGTTCAACTGCGGAGCCCTTGTCATGAGTAAAAGGGTATCAAAAAATATTCCTTCACCTCAAGTCCTCGAAACCCTACATACAAACACATACACACACTTGAGTATGTGACTGTCGGATGTGTAAGTACATATCATGTCAATTGACTGACTCGGGTCACATCTTTCTTCAAAATTTGAATGTGTATAATTTCTCTCGCTCACTTTCCCCCATTTCTACATTCATTATTATAATGGTCATTAAAGAAAAAGACAGAATGAGGGTTAAGTAGTAAAATAGGAACATGTAAGTATCAAAAGGATTGTATGTATCGTGTGTGTAGTATGAGTCTCACATAAATATGTTCTCATGTTAGTTTAGTTTGGTTTGGGGGTGCTGGGAAATGCTAGGAGGCTCAATTATTTAATTGCATGCACCATCAAGGAACTGGTACCCGCCTTGGCAGCCACCAAACAACACCGCATTTATATAACATGTACTCATCCAAACTGATTTACATAATGGAGTACACCATTCTCTCTTTCTTCTACTTGTACTGCTTCTCCAGTCTTTAATATCGCAACGGCCTCGTCGGCACATATTCTCTCTCCCCGACAACAATCACATTGACATTTGATAAAGATAGACCGCCACAACAAAAAAATGATTTTTATTGTGTGAAAAAAATCACTAATTTCTATCCTGGATTGTTATCTCTGATGGTAGCTAAAGAGTAAATGACAAACGGATTCACCAATCAACTATCAAACAATGTGAAAGAGAGAGAGAGAGGGAGAGAGAGATGGGGGAGGGTGATAAAGAGTGAGGACTCTAATGGACAATTTTGCGTGTTTCCAAAAAATTGACGGGAGGAATACAATAAAAGAGTTGATAACTACACAAAGTCCTGTTGGTCCTCCTCCCCCGCTTCTTTCCCTCTCATTTATTATGTGATAAGAGGTGCGTCCTCATACAATAGTAATATCAATTCATTTCTCAATTTTGACGCGGACGTGTCGTGCTAACGAAGGCACGATGCAGTGCAGAAGAGAGAGAGAGGGTTACCTACTCTACAATGCCAGGTGTAATACTTCAAATGGAGTCATAATAATATTGTACCCATTTATCCCATTATTAATATTATAATGTCCATTACAGACCTGACACTCTCTATCACACACACACACAAATGCAATGCAAGTGTTGACTTGTGTACAATTTTTTCCAGTCTTTAAACTTAATCTCAAAATCCTTTTTTTCCCTCTCTCGATTAAGAACAAAAAACTTGAATTAAATTCCACAACTCCTTTCTCCTCCACCTCCTCCTCCTCACCCAGTAATGAGTTAATAGAGTTAATGAAAGGAAAAGTAGAGAGTGGATTTTGTTGATAGAGGGATGATGATGGAAATGTTGATATAATTACATTAAAAATCAAGTTGTAAAGACTTTTAACGAAGAAGAAAAAAGATTTTAGTAACTCAATGATATAGCAAAAAAGAATGTCATACATGACGCCTATTTTTTTATCAGCCCTCCCCACACACACACACACACTTTTGAACTTGGGGTTGTGACCGTGTGTGTTGTGTTGTTGTGTGTGTAATAAGAGTCTGGGTTTAAAGCACACGTCGTCGTTTAGCCACAGTTGACAGTCAATAGATTGAATGATTGAAGCAAAGTTGTCGAGTCGGTTTGTCAAAGAATTCATTATTTTCCCCCTCTCTCTCTCTGTCTCACTGTGTGTCTGTCTTTCTCATGTGTGTGTGTGTTTGTGTTGACGTCTTCGACCTCACAGATATTTCTTTCCTGTGTACCTCTCCACTGTGTACTGTACTCCCCCTTTCCTACTCGTGTATGCATGGGTTCATTACTATATTGTAATGTTGCCCAAAAAGCAATTTACATGGGAAATGGAGGATTGACTGTGTTGTGTGTTCTGCAGACTACACAAAACACTCACTCAACATTCGTCACCATCTGATTACCTTGGAGCTCCTTCAAAATCGTAAATGTGAGTGTAAGAAGAGTAAGAGTGAGAGAGTGAGTGTGTGCAGTGGTTAAATGCTTTTAATTCATTTGCCCCCTCATGTTTTGACAGTTGCAATTCAGACGAATTAAAAGTCAAAGAAAGAGAGAGAGGGAGAGAGTAATATTGTAAGAAAGGAACCTCCATCACACACATTATACAATAGTGAGATTTGGAGGGTATAAAATTTAGCGGCACAGTCTGTCGACTGGTGAAAAGGTAAAGGCGAAGTAGAAGAAGAAGAGGGAAAAGTTGAGACAAGTGAGGATCAAGAGATTGTGGATTATCATTATTATTCATCATGCCGCTGGAGAAACACTCGACAGAGCTGATCGTGTGAGCATATGCTTACCTCCACTTCTTCTTCTCCTCTTCTTGGACATGCGATAGTCAGCCAGAAAGAGAGACACACACAGACACAGGCAGAGAGAAAGAGAGTTGCTTCTTGTCAAAAAAAATCCGTCCGTGATCTAGTCTCTTTGTTGACTGAGAGTGCGAGTGTGTGTTCAAATATTGTACAATAATTCCATTCTGTTGTACAACAGATTCCTTCCCTATTAAAATCCATATCTAAAAGTTTTGCGATGCTCTTTTTTTGAATCTTTGTTGGACCTTGAAATCCTATTGTAATGGAGCCGATAATAAAAATATAATTCAGTCTTTCGTGTGGAAGATGGAAGCAAACAATTGTGGAAGAAAAAAATGAACAATGTATGAAAAGCACACACACACACTCTCCAACAATGAACTTATTATAGGGGGAAGATGTACAGTGAAGAAGGAAGAAGATCAACTTGTCTAAAGTCTATGTAATATAGTTTAACCGTTCACTACATATTGTGTGTTTCTCTCTTTGTTGTGGTAACTTTTGTCAGCACCACACACACTGATATTTATCCTTCCAAAAATCCCAAAGCTAGAAATAAATACATTAGTAGCACAGAGAGAGAGAGAGAGACAGGGAGAGAGGGAAAAGGTAAGGCACGGGATCCATCAAAGGCAGATGAGCCAAAAAAGAGAAAAGCCAAAGCCAGAGCAGATGATTGTATTGTGTGGAGATGAGATGAGCAAAAGAGATAGAGATCTATATAAAGTAAATGTGTTGAGGGAGAGTGAGGATGGAATATGGAAATATTATTATTTCTATTATGGGAGTTAGGTCATGCAAGTAGTCACCAATCAGACTTTTTCCCTTTTTGCTCCTTTCGCGGTCCTCAGCAGGACTCCTCATGCTCCCCCATTCACTCTCTCATTCTACTTTCTGTGTGTGTGTGTGCCCATCTTTCCGCATATGAACAGAGGTGAGGGGATAGGAACATCAGTTCAATAAATGCCGTTGAAAATCTCTTTTCTACTATCTGTCCAGCTCCTTACGTCCAATCCCATTGATTCCTCTTGACACCTTCATGCGCCGCTGTGTATGTACAATATCATACCACTCTATTGATTTATTCACTCTCTTCCTCCTGTACTACTTACACTACACACCAAACTGGGTATGGCTATAGGTATGTGTGTGTGTGTAGGATATTCCAAAATTTAAGGCATTTTTTTACACTTGAGTCCTCACGAGACCGTCGTCCTACGAAATTTATCTCAACTTTGAATCAGAATCCCTCCATGTATATTCTCAATGCCCAATGCAATGCATATGGATATGTAGCCACAATCTTTTCATGACTTATCCCTCCTGCATTCTTCTGGACATTGCACATGTCACAAAATGTACATTTGGGATCTACTCTGAAAAAATGACCTTGTTAACAAATGACAGGAGACACATTTTCGATGTTCCTACCATTTAAGTAAAATTGTACTGTACAATATGCAAATAAAAAATATTGCTCAATTTTATACTGAAGCTGAAGGGACCACATGAAGTGGCCTTTTCTACACACACGCACACACACACACTATCCTTTTCGCCTTGGCGGTGTGTGGAAACAGAATGACAGACACCCCCTCTAACCACCTCCTCCTCCTTCTCCTCACATGTAAAGCTGATTTAATCTCTTGAGCTCCTTTGTAACCTAACTAGAAATCGTTAAATAGGTTGTCTCCGGCTGTGTGTCTGTGTGTGCTCGTACATAATACATTTTTTAGATGATTCTACCTAGATAGAGTCCATGTGACTCTCTCTCTCTCTCTCTACCATCATCACTTCCTACTCTCTCCTCGTAAGAAGGGAAAAGGTGATAGGACGATGTTTCAAATGAGGAAATTGAATTTTTCCAAATTTTTTCTTTTTACAAAAAAATATCAAAAGATAGTAGGAATGAGCGTTGCTGGGTATAATATGTAGAGTAATCAGGAAAAAGAAAAACGTTGCATGCAACACACGAAAGAAAGTTGTCCATAAATTTGACTTTTTTTCTAACACCACACACACACACGTACATACTGAGCATACACACAAACACCAGGACATGAGAGTGAGGATATCCTAACGGACTCTATAAATTTTCCAATGGTTAGATCATGATTGTGACCGGGAGCCCAGCACACTATGAGGGGAGTATTATTAGGCCAAGTAGAGAAAAGGATGAAGAGAATAGAGGGAAAGAGACCTAATCAACATTTAAGTATGGGCTATTTAGAGGAGAGATTCGGAGATGAAGCCTTTTGTAGTGTCATCATCTAGTTAGTCTTTCCTCCATGATTGTCTGTGACGGCGGAAAGGTCGGGAAGGAACACAAATGGGCAGGCTATAAGGAGGCTTTAAGGTCATGTTTCCCAGTCAAATTTCCCTTGATTTCACTTCCAGATCAGATCAACACATGAGGTATACAAAAAGGGGACACACACACACAAATAGTGCCGATGCGGAGTGGACCCCTTTTCACAAAAGAGAGCGAGAGAGAGCGAAGAATAGAGGGAGATGATTTTTATGTTTTTCTCCAGAATTTATGGACAAAGTTGAGGTGTAGATAGCTCGGCTGATGGGGTTTGACACCGAAGGTCCAACATCCAACACACGCTTCGACTCATCTCCTCCCTCAATCTTGATCATGGATGATCCTCATTTTAACCCTATTTATTTTTTAATATAACCCGCCATCTCTATATATTATGGTCATTAGCTGTGTACAGTCATGAGACATTTCCTAACTTAATTGTAACACACAAGCTCAACCTTCCCCCATATTATACACTCAAACTGCTAACTGCACCTCCTGTACAAGTAGCGCATATGTGTGTGCTTACGTACACACAGTACAAGGAGTATCAGCATCAAGAAGCTGTGTGTGTGTGTGTGCGTGTGTGTTGGATGGAGGGAGGTTGAAGGAATTTCCTAATCTCAATCATAATCAAAAAAAGAGTTTCATCTCCCCCTCATCAAGACTCTTTAAATGAGCGTAATAAGCTTCTCGTTTCCACAACAAGGAGTGACCTTTATCCCACATTTTGAGAGAAAAATGTGTGTGCACGGTCTTACTCCATTTTTTGGAGACAAACAGAACTGGACATTATTATGAACATGGGTAATTCTTAACATTTTTTACGTGGCCAAAAACTCCCTCTGCTGCTCTTTAGTTCATGATGAAATGAGGAGGAAAGCCGAGGTCAGAGGATCATCTTTTTGTCCTCCTGCTTTTTTCTGTCTTGCCACAACTCTGTACTTGAGAGAGAGAGGGAGAGGGAGAGAGAAGGGCTGAGTTGATGAGCTGTAGTTAATGTGTTTTAATTGAAATGTGAGTTGGATAATATGTGTGGATGTCAGGTAATTCGAATTTTTTCAAAGGGATGAAAGGAAGTATTCTATATTCTATAAAAGTGAGCCAGCCTCATCCTGTACTCTCCCCTGTCCATACATACAATCCATGTGCTGTGTACTCTGTGTGTGTGTCTGTGTTGTGAGCACACAGACACACATACTAGAGTAGTTTGTAGCTCGTCTCTCTCTCTCTCTCTCTCTCTTGGTTTTTGGTATTCGTTCTTCTGTTTGCTCCTGTGCTGTGTGTGTGTACTCGTTGTTATTGATGAAGCCGGAAAGTCAAGAATGCATGAGAAATTATTATAAAGCCATCGCTGCACAGCAGACCACACACATTCATGCACTTATATCATCCGTATGTGGATTTTTCACAACCACATCACATTTATATCTCTCTCCTCCAGTTTACACACACACAACATATGTACTAGTATAGAGCATAGCTATTTGAGAGGCACGCATCTGCCTCCATCATCTACAGCACTGTATGTAGTACAGTGTAGTGAGTGAGTGTGTGTGTGTGTGTTATCATCCAACTAGCCTAACCCTTTTTCTGTTACAAAGATACAACAAGCAAAAAGTCAGCTTTAACTGACTCTCCACAACTCAAAGCCACTGACGATTGGTTTAGTCTATGCTATATCCTCCAGAAATTACATCCTTGGGATTTTTAATAGATTTAATTGCATCGAAATTAAATTAGATATGCAAATCCATCTCTCTCTCTCTTCCTCAACGTTCAATGTGAATGGGAATGTGAGGCATGATTTTTAATAATTGAACGTGTCTTTGTCGTTCGCCACACACAAACACACACACACGCTACAAACAACGGATGAATGCAACAGAGAACAAGGCAGTCATTCAAATGCTTGACTCTCTTTAATCCCTTCTTCTACTACAAATTTCACTTGGTACAATTTTATAATCTCAATAATTAGCATTTTTAATAGCAATATCAGATTTCTATATCTCTACAATCTGCACATAAAAAAGAGTCATTGAAAATCCTTTTGGTCACTTTGTTCCAATTTGAAGGTGAGAATGTGAATGGATGACCGACCATTTAGCGTAAATTTTTTTTTCTCCAGCAAAAGTCCATTTGTATGACGCAAGTCTTTGCAGTCAGGTATGTGAGTGTTTATTTGTGTGCAAAAAAAAATTATAATTAAAATTTTGAGACGCTTTGACGTCTTCTGTGACTCCCACGACTCTCCTTCAACTTCAATAGCTCGGCACGAATACACTTTGTAACACACTAACTCTGTACATGGAGGATCAAGATGAGATGGTGAGATTAGGGAGAGTGGTGAATGTGAGGGGGGTAGGTACTTAGTTTAAATTGTAATGTGTGTGTGTGTAAACAGGGAATGGCTACACGCAAAGGTGAGAGTCCTATGGCAGTTGGAAAATGAACTTTTGAATTTAACCCTCCTCCTCCCCCTCCCCTCCTCCTTCTTGGCATTCAAAAAAAGACTGTGTTTTAATGTGGTTTGTTGACGGTTGTTAACTGTGGAGAGGACGCTGAGGTGGGTATAATAAGTGCAAATAATGAAACTGGATTTCTTATCTTACACTGGATCGCGTGCAAATCTCAAGTCTCATTTCCTCACATGAAAACGTACAATTAAAATGTCACTACGAGTATTCTTACTCAAAAGTCTGCTGTCCATGTCTACACACAAACACATATACCTAGTAGACACACACACACATATCATGTATAAAATGGAAGAGCTCTGCATAACTTATGTTGATTGTTTGAAAATTTATGAAAAATTTACATCTACACCCATCTCTCTCTCTCTGTCTACTCCACTCTCTCATATCCTCCAGACCACCACCATGTTCTCTATTTACCCTCCACACACACACACACTCATTCAGTCACTCACGTTTGAGTTAGACAATTAAAGGAAGAATTGGAGGCCAAGTTTCTTCTTCTTCTTGTTGACGTCCACCAATCAAAATGTAGCTGTAACTTTATTAATCCCCCCTCCCCCCTCCTTCCTCCTCTCATGCTTTGTGGTCTCACTTGCTTTCCTTCACTTTTGATTAAAATTGCTCCTCAACTCTCAATTCAATCAGCAAAGAGGAAAATTAGTTGTTGTTCTTGTTGTTCTGACTCTTCCCTGGTTTGTTGTTTGTTGCTGTTGTTCTTGTATTACACACAATGAATTATACATACATTGGAAAAATGTAAGCCATCATAATTTTGCAAAGTAAAATTCAACCTTCATCCCCACAATATTCTAATTAAATGGAGAATTATGGAAATTACGAGCCGATTTTTTTCCCTTGTAGGTTATCTTACAGAGAGGGAGGGAGAGAGAGAGAGAGGGAGGGAAAAAACTTGATTATTTTATCTCCCTCTTTTTCTTCTCTCTCCCTCTCAACTGTAATATCATGCTGGACGCGTATAACGTTAGGTAATGGAGTCCGACCTACTGTATGCAGTAGGGATAGAGTTAAGACATTATAAAGTCAAGCCGTGTGTAGTTTGGGTAGTCAATAAATTTATTGAGAAAAAAACGGATGAAAATTATTGAAAAATAAATGCGTAGTAGTGACACAAAGGGTAGTAAGTACCCCATGTGCCCTTTTTATCTCCATATTTTACTTCAATTCTAAATGAGAGAGCCTGTGTTGGTTTGAAGGAGAGTCCAGCGTTGACTCCTACAGTGGAGAACGGAGAAGAGGGAACGAGAGAGAGAGGGTAAAGTGATGAAGTATGTAATAGAGAAATTAGTGTTGAAAAAGAAAATTCATTCAAATGTTGGCCGGGACATGACATGATAACGATAGGAACGACGGCATGAAAAGTGGGGTTCTCGTGTTCTGGATGAGGGATTCTCTCTCCATTTCTCTCTGTATTTTTTTCGCCTACAGTTCCTCCAGAACATTTTTTTTCTCCATCCTTTTTTCCCAATTCCACGTTCGTATGATATATAAAATGTGTATCAAACAATACATTGTAAGAGGAGGTGGATGAGGAGGAGGAAAGTAGAGAAAAAGATTTCTTTTCCCCTCATTTTTTCTTCTGTATTCCTCTCTCCCCGTTTGGATTCTGTTCAGGACAGAGTCCACCGTCCTGACGCAACATCCCGACTTAACCTAATATTCCAATAATAAGCCAACACACACACAGTACACACTTATGTAAAAATACTCGAAGGGTATAAATACACGAGTGGGTGTGTGTGTGTAGGGAAGTACATAACTCGTGTATGTATATACCCGTGCTTCGGCTTATGGTTGGGAAACGTGTGGAATAGGCAGGTAAGGTGGACCATTATCTGGGGGGTCTGAGATCCTGCTGTTTGGTCCGTCAAGACCAAAACATCCCATTGCTCGACGTTGTGTGTGGTTTTGCCTTAATAGAGACATTCCATCCATGTCAAACACCACATTACCTGAACTAGAAAACCTCTTCTTCTTCCTCTTGTCTACACACACAGCACACAACACACACACACACTAGCTCATAGACAGCCCCCAAGTGTACAGCAATAGTGTGTGTATGGTACAACATAAGGATCATGCCATTTGGCTGTAGTGTAGTATAGGAGAGTGAGTGTGTGTGTGTTAGCTCCTCCGTTTTTATCCAACTTGGCGAAAACCAGTTAGCCCGCCAACAACATTCATCATCTTCCACCTCCCTTGTCTCCCCAGCTCTCTATTTCATCCCCTTCCCTCTCTCTCTCTCTCTAGTCTACACATTTTTTCATCTTTCATCTGCATGGAGACGCAGCCGCTTCCCTATTGGCCATTCTCATGTGCAAAAATCTTTACCGGCAGCTCCACACTACTACCTCTTCCACTACAATGTAATATTCTCTCCATGTGAATACATTATCAAATCAATCGCCGCATTTATTACTCTTTTTATCAAACCTTATCATAAGCACACATCACAGCCTTTCAATTTACCTGTCTTCTCTCTCTCGTTTCTATTATTTTTCAAAGCTCCGCTACACACAAGAATAACGCCTGTGTGAATATGATCCGTGTGTGTTGTATGACAATCTAGTTATCCCTCTGTGAATCAAATACATCCCTTCCTGTCCTCCTCATAAAGTTTCTGATTAGAATCTCTGTCTCTCATCATCTTCCAATGCTTTCTTATCAGATTCACAGGATTCCATGAAACAAGACAATTAAGTCTCAATTTTTTGCAAAATTCTTGGCAACCATCGTCACATTTTTTTGTAAATGCAGAATATCCTCTTGTTTTTTTGAGGAAAAATGCTAAATTGAGGAAAAATGTTCAAAATTGATATGCTTCTTCTTTTGAGAAGAATGATGCAACATATTTAAATATTGTACAAAGGAATACTCAGCCATACGTTAGTTATTTGAAGAAATCTTTTTTCCCTGAGAAGGGTGAAAGTAAAAAAAAATAAATTCTTCAAATTCTTAATCCAATTACTGAATGGTTTGACCCCACAAACGTTTCAAAAGTGAATGTGGTCGTATACGTACACAATAGTACACATACAAAGTATACAGCTTTCAACAAAAGATTGAGAGAAAAAAAATTGTAGACCGGGCAAAGTCATTAGAGGTTCGGCCTGAGCAAGTTCTCACTGGAGGATTGTTGGAGGAAGAGGAGGGGACTGTTCAAATATTGAAATTGTGGCTTGTATGTTTGGAAGGATATCATGAGCTGGTTGTCAATACACACACTCGTCCTCCAGCCTTTTATCCTATTATAAAGTATTTGTATAGTCCTCTCTGTCCCCCTCCTCTGTGCCATGTTAAGTCTATTGATCCTTGTCAAAATAGTGTACACAAAACCTCGTCCTCCACAGCCATAACCATGGTATGTACATATAGGTGTACATATTATGTGGACACAAATATGAAAATGGTTTCATTTATTCCTTCCCCTGCCAATCCCCACTGACACGTTACAGTACACACACACACCAATATAAATATAAATAGTGCTGTAATGACCAATTTAGCTATAGTTGTGACACTCAATAAAAGGACAGAATTTATGGCCATTCCTTACGTAATCCAGATTTTCAATAATTCCCCCTTCCCTACCCCTCACGATGTGCCAGTAGTTGTGGAAGTGGAACTCTCCATTTCTACACACCACCTCTATTACAGACTGTGCTGGTGTGTGTGAAGAGAAGGCTAGCATGGTGATAATTATCACCTTCTAATTATCTTGTAAACAGCTTAGCACCATCAATATTTATTTATATGGCTCTCATTTTAGCACACACACACGCGAACAGCCACTAATTAAATTAAATTAAATGTACTCCTCCCCCACCCGTCCACCTTCGCTAACTATGAGTGAGTGTGTGTGTGTGTGTGACCACACATCATCATCATTGGAAAACGGCAAGAATGGCAAAAGGTGGAATCTTGACTATATAGAAGAGAGGGAGGGAGGAGATGAAATATTGCCCTTGTCATAAATGACCGTCCCTGTCCATCTGCTTTCATTTTGCTAAATTACTATTGGGAATTCACATTCTCATCATTACTCATTCCCCTGTCGTTCATCCGTCAGAGAGTTAGAGATACTGTATTGTGTTGTGTTTGTTGGTGGTGGTGGAGGGAAGGACATTATTCTATATCTCATCCATATCATTATGTTAACTACTTGTACTCTCCCAAAAAACATTTTCTGTAACCCACCTCTTCCACACACACACACAGTGCACGTTATCCTGTGTACGACGTACGACAGCAAATTCCTCATTCTAATTGTAACTTACTTTGTAAGATACACAATGGAGGGAGAGAGTGAGTATGTGTCTGTGTATACCTGAGCTCCAATTACACCTTCACTAGCCCACGAGCAAACGTCTTGAATGAACCATCTGTATTTGTATAGATAATTGACATTTCTCTGTGGGGAGGATCATCATACGTATGTACTGCTGTGTAGTATGCTAATCTGTCATCATGTTAAATCATTCAAATGTATAATTGCGTGCGTTTCTCTCTCTCCACGTAAATACATACATATGAGAGAGGGATACATGGGGGTATGTGTACACAATGAAGGTACATATATTATAATTAATGTCACTTTTATGTACAAGCTAATAGAAAAAAAACTGGTGCAAAAATGATTGATAGACACAATAATGTATGCTTAGTCCGTATAAATTATAAAAGGGGACACATAATAACAATCAGGAGGAGGAGGGTTCTCTAAACTGAACTGTACACACAGTACAGAGTAACGACGTAGAAATTTTCTTTCTTTCTCTTTACACAAAAAAACTATTTCAAAAAATTAATGTAATTAGTCCAGTCCTGTGCGTCCTATGTATGTGTGTGTTGATGAGGGTTTGCTGAGTCGGTCAACTTGTTCTGTGAGTGTGTGTTTACTGTCTGAGGAGGGAGGGGACACACACAGGGAGGGAGGCAGCATTTTGCATTTATTAATTGAAGAATTGATGAAACAGAAAAAGTAGGTGGTTCATCACGTCACACAAACACAGACGTAGACACACAGGCAGAGTACAGCCGTGTCAAATTTCAGAGGGCTTTTTATGCGTACGTGGACGTTTTTTAAATAAATTAAAAGGGAAAAACAATCTTGTTGAAATATTTCGAAAAGAAGAAACACACACACACACAAAAGTTTCCACACATTTCCAAGTCACAGCTCTTTTTTGACTTGTAAAGTTCACACACACACACAAATGATGTATTCATTTACCTTGATGAAATAAAAAAAGTTACATTTCACTCCAAATTGGATAGAATAGAATAGCCACAGTCAAGTTAGTTGATGAGAGGATTGTGCAAAAAAAAATTGGCAGCTCAGTGGGAATCGAAGGAGGAAAAGAATTGTGCAAAAAATAAATTGTACATGACAGAGAGGGAAAAAAGAGCAAGAAATTTTAGAATGGAACAGAACTTTGTTCAAACCTCACACCTTTAATTGTTCAACTCAATTAGTGGGGATGATTAAAGAGGGGAGGGGGTAAAGAGACGGATGAGGGTTTTCAATGCTGTAGGTCGGTCGGTGGGGCTAAATAAAGTATTTGTTTACACACTTGGACTCCTTCCTCCCTCCTCCTCCTCTGTCTCTTGTGTCTGTGCTCATGAGAGCGACGAAACACAAAAAAAGAAGAGCTCTCTTGTTCAAGTCTTTCGTCTCTCTCTCATTCTCAGGCTCATCTTGACTGTCTTCTTGTTCATCATCTCTTCTATTCTTCCTCTTCTTTGTCTCTCATCTGGGATGAAAATGATATGCTAAGTGTGAAGGTAGGGCTTTCCATCTTCATCTTTCACTCAATCTGTATACTATGTCCATATCAATTCCTGTTTTTTATCCCGTCCTCCTTCTTTCTTTATCCTGGATATATAATCAACTTGTATGAATGTCAAGAGCTTTTACACACACACGTATATATATACCTATGTAGTGCATATACGGTAGAAGGAGGAAGAATGATATATTCCCCCATTTTGACTCGACAACCAAGTCTCAATGGATTTACATAGTCCAAGTTAAATAATAAGAGCAGGGGAGAGAGACGCAGACGGGGAGGAGGAGGAGGAGGAGGCACAGCGACGTAGAGTGTGGGGTTGAGGAAGACAAAATAGAAAATAGATGAGAGACGAGTATGATTTCTGTGTGGGCTCCTTTTGGGAAGGTGACATTTGAGGGGAGCACCTCTCTTTCTCTCTACATGTATGTGTGTGTGTGTTTCTCTCTGTGTGTGATGGAAGTTGACGGTGCGAAAAATTACCACGCTGCACTGAATCTCCTTTTTTTGATAGCAAGACAATGACATGTGAACTCTTTGGTCACACAGACCAGACAGACAGACACAAGCACATGCAGTACGTATACACAGTCCTCTTGTCTTCTCGTTCCTTTTTTCTCCTTGTCCTCTGTTCATCCTCCTCTCCGGTTTCATGTGTGTCTATTTCCTATACTGTCAATTTGGAGAGAACAGGACACTCCCCATCGAAAGGGACTTTTGAACCTGAGTCTTATATCAATTGTGTTGAAGATCTCGTGTATGTATAAGGTAGAAAATATTGTCGGCATCTTCCTATTGAACTTCCTAAGGGCTCCGTGTGTGTATCTATACAGATAGTACGTAGGACTTCATAGCTATGGAGTGGCGGGATGATAGGAATAATCTCTTTACATGTCAATTGGCAATGGCGATAGAAGTGAAAATACCAAAGAACAAATCAGGAATACAATTTTCTAAACCATCGAGGAAATGGAAATGGCTTTTGACCCTGTCTCTTTTCCTCTTGGGCTGCTGTGTTCATCGAAGGAGAGACTTATTCCTCAGATAAGTCCCCCCTTCTTGTCCTGAACGGTAGAAATAAAATGGGTAAATTGCATTAGCTTCAAACTGTATTAGGGGTATCAGGGACTGAGGTGATCCTCTCATGTGGAAGTCGCTCAGTCTGAGAGTGAAATTTAAAACTGAGGGCCTTCACACACACACACACAATATTAACCTTACCTTCCAATTTCCAATGTGCTTTTCTCACAACGTGTATATGAGACGTAGAAGCATACATGGACATGTATAATGCAAGGGGAAAAAAGTGTTCTCGTTTCCCTCATTGATTTGAACGTGTACAACGATAAACCGACCCAAATCCACTCTCTCTTCCTTTGAGAAGTTTGAAGCACCAAAATTTTGACTGATAAGAGGAAGATACGTGTGTGTACTTGTATAAAGATACAGACAAACTGAGGTTGACGAAAGGTTCCTCGATTTTTACCTTAACTCAACTCGGAGCTTTTTGTTATTCTGGAGAGAGAGAGAGAGATAGTAAATGTGGGAGTGTGGAAAAAAGGAAGAATATACAATTTTTATGCCGATACATAAACGTATATGCATAATGTATAGATAGCCCAGACGAGACTTGACGGGGAAGAAAAAAGAGTGAAGCTTCAGTCTTGTTGAGGAGGAGAGAGTGAGTTTTTCTCTTCTCAATTACTGTCCAGAATATAATTCCTCTCGTCCTCTCTCTCACTCTATCTCCGTCTCTTGATAGCTATATCTTGGCCGTTCAGTCGTGTGGAAGCATCTTTATTCTCCATTAAAATTTCTAATATTATCTTCTCTCGTCTGTGAGAAGAACTGACTCTTCAAATTTTTATTCTTCCCCGGCAACCTCTTCTTCACTCTCTCTCTCTCTCTTCCTTCTTCCCCCGACCTCCCATTATTATTATTGATATTATGTAATCCAAGTTGGATAATTTTTTCAAGAATAAATATTGCCAACCAATTCTCACCCACACACACACACTCTCTCTCTCCTCTTCCCCTCCTTCTTTAACTAATTCTGGATGGATTCAACTTGTAATAGAATAATAAATCACCTTGGTTAATTAAATTATAACTTTGATATTATCATTAGTAGGCATGACGCGGCTGGGTTGCATAATTTTAATTATGCGTGTGTGGAGTGTCGTACAATTTTTACAAAAGGGATTTTCTGACTCATCTCCATTCTTCTTGTTATGCACAGTAAGCATTGCATGAAGAAGAATGTGTGGAGGAAAATGAGTAATTTTGAACATCATCATAGGGAGAGGAAATTAAATTCAAATGGGGCATTCTTACGTAATATTATTAGAGAGAAGGGAATTTAGAGTAAGATGTCTGAAAGACAAGCTGAAGAAAGAGAGAGAGATGCAAAATTAGTAATGATGGTTAATAATAATGAGGATCACTAGTGAGTTAACTAGGGTTAAAGAGAGGAGGAGAAGGAGGGAAGGAGGAGGGGTGGTGTAAAATAAGTGAGTGATTATTGGTAACCCAGTGGACCCCCCGTACGTCTAGGTTATGGTTTTGTTAAACAAAGTATCGTATTTCCAATGGCTCGTAATGGATCCACTTGAAGACGAGGGACGATCAACAAGCTAGAGAGAGAGAGAGTGGAGTCAATTCTTCAAGCAGTATAAAGTATGTAAGATGAAACGAGGGACGGTGTGTGTATTTGTCGGTACACAGTCTATGTACTTTATATTAAATCCTTTTATACTTAATAAAGCGTCACGTACTTAGAAGAGAGAAGGAGGAATACTACTCATTTAACCTATGGAGTGTATACAAATATGTTGTACTCTCATCGTGTGTGTGTGTATGTAGAAACTACACAAGAAGCGGCTGATTGCTAGCATGATGATCCCCCCAGGCTTCTCTGTAATATCTCAATGTTGGGCGATTCACAGATCCTAATTAATTTTCTTGTTTTTTCCATCTCTCTCTCTCTCTCTCTTCATCTCTCTCGTGGACGGAACTAGAGAGAGAGACTTCTCTCTTCTCGAGGAAAGTTGATATGAATATAAAATAACATAATAATAATATTGTACTGTCCCTTAAGTTAAATAAGCTGTAAAAATTAAGACGTAGCTAAAGAGCTCTTTACTCCAGGAAGAACCTCTCCCATCCATACACACACGTTGAAAAAATGAAGGAGGGAGAGAGAACCCCATACCACCTACATTGACTGTGAAAATGATAATAATTATTTTGATGTAGAAAATAATCATTGGAGCTGAGTTGCTCTCAAAAAAAGGATACATCCTTTGTACTCTTCTGTACTATCTTCATTCATCGGTTTAATTCATATATATTGTATAAGGGAAATCGATACATACATGTATAGTCCGTATATACGGAGAACTTTGACCTTTGTAATTTCATTTTCTTTCCAATTTGGATACTCAAGGTACTCCTTTCTTATTAGTGCATACAGTATTTACTTTTAACCATCATTTTTTTCATAAGTCACTCTCGCATCTTTTGTTTTACATCTCAACTTTGTGAGGCTGCAGTAAAATATTTAATTCTTGTGGCTTTCAAAAAAGCCAGTTAAAATCCCTCCTGAATTTTCCCTCTCCCAAACTAATACACACAACTACCTGAAAAACGTCCATTCTTCGCGTACACTTTGAACAGATTAAATGTACGCATTGTACATACATTGAAGTCTACGAAATTAAAACTACAAATATCAAATGTTGTTTTGTTGTTGACCGTTGCCACTGAAATGATGATGAGGTGGTGTATCAAAAAATATGGAGAGGCATTTAAACCAGTAGTGAATTTTGATTATGTTGTGTTTGTGTAAAACTAAAATAAAGTCTAATTGAAATGATTCTGTTTGGTTTGATTTTTATAGGAAGAAGTAAGTTTCTACTGGTCTCTCCTCCACATACCTTTTTATTTTGTTTGTTTGGAAAATAAAAAAAGGCGTCTGTGAGAAAAGTACTACTACTACACACACTACTACACCCCTCAAAATGATGACTATAGTGTAGAGTGTAGTACAGTGTACACACACTCGTCACTACACTACACTACACTACACTACTACACTACACTACAAGCAATGCAAATGTGTACAGAAAAAAAATATGAAATGAAAGAGGAGGAGGAGACGCTATAACCAGGGGGTTCATTTCATGTGTCAGGAGCCGATGACATTTGTATTGTGTACCGTAAGATGTATTATTCCTATCGATAAATTTGTCCCAACAAACTGTCATTCCCCTTCCATACATTTTTTCTTTCCTTTCTCCCTCGTCTCTACTTTTTCTTCTTCTTTTACACACCTCTTTCTGTAGTATTGGGATTATTATTTCAGATACTCCACTTCCTATATGGACAGAGCATGCATGCAATTCATTCATTTGTCTTCACGCGGTGGGTAAATAAATAACAGTCAAAAAAATGATGGCTGATGGTGTTTGACAACACCACACTCTCAATTCTTGGTATATATGCTATAGACAGGATACAGGCATGTATAATTTGCTATGAATCCTAGAATAGATTTATGTGTACAAAATATTTTCCTATCATCTCCTTTTCTTGAGTTTGTGTGTGTGTGGAAGTGTTTCTATTCACACAACTGAGTTGTCAAACTTTTCATGTCAACAGTTTTTAAAATATTCAATTCAGTTTTATTCCTACATGTCTCTCCCCCTCCCCTTTCTTTTTTTCCAGACTGACATGACAGAAAAGTTGAGATGGCTTTTTTATCATAAAAGAATCAATATGTAGTTTCCTCTCCTATGCACAAACAGTTATTTAGAAGGGAAATGGACAGTCATTTTTTCACACACCTTTCTTTATTCTAATGGTTCACTTTTACTGTGGAGTACTAACTAGGTAGAACAAATTGAACAAATTTAGAACAAATATTCTTGAGAAAAAGTTTACAACGTTTCGTCAAAACAACTCCAGAAAATTCATGCATTGCTAACAATTTTTTTTATGCAGCAAATAATTCGGGAACAAGGAAATTCGCGAGCTAGGCGAACTATCAAAATTTGTATGTACAACATCTCTCTCACCTCACCTCTATTATCCCTGCTGATACATTACATACGAATTCTGTCCAGGATGTAGGGAAAAGTGTGAACAGTGTAAAGAGTTATTGGGAAAGTTGATGATGGGAGAAATGGCGTTAAGAGGGTGGGGCTCACTTTTACTCATGGAGGAAGGTGTAAACTTTGAGAGAGACTCGAATCAATATTTACTCAATATGGTCTTCATGGGTGTCGAATCACACAAAGCTTCTAATAGGATTACACACACACCAAAAACACGGCATATCCTCCAGCTCCCAAAAATTGCCGACTCTCTCTCTCTGCATCAAACATCAGACCCAAGCCCTCCCCTCTTTCCCTTTACACCCCATGTCTATCGTACCTTGTATCTCTCTTGTGTGTGTGTGTGGCTCAGCCCCAAAATGTTTTCTCTATTTATGTATGCATGTGTGAGGGTTTTTGCGGCTTCTTTTTCATGTCCATTAAACATGTAGACACACACAGTATCCTCACTTCCATGCCCACCCATGTCCTCCCTCTGTAAAACTGTATCAAGTTATTACAAAAAAGCGACCATTTTCCCAAAAAAACAATTCTCCAGCTAAAACACTATTGAAGGTGTGTGTGTGTGTGTATGAGAGGTCACGTGCAGTCTCACACACACATACTTGCCGTGCAGTAGGCGTCAAAAGAAAATGAATTTTTTCCCAGCAATGTCATTCCAGTCCCCCCTTCTCTTCCTCTCTGGATACTTAGGGAGTGATAGAATTAAATCAATTAGTTGAGAGGGTAAAGAAAAAGGAATGTTTGTCGAGGCCTCAGCTTTAATTTTGAAAATGCTCTTCTCTGTTGTCTCCGTGTGTTCATGTTGTGTCGTGTTCCGTGGGGCAAGTCAGTGATTTCGAGGAATTTGTAAAAGACAATCTTCCAAAGCAGAGAGCATTAGAGAGAGGGAGAGAGAGGGGAGGGGAGATGAAGATTTTCATTGGAGGGAATGAGGAAGCTCAGACAGGGAGAAAGAAGAGGAGGAGAGAAACTACTAATGCCGGACTATATTAAATTACACACGAGAGCACTTGTTGATAGTAGCCATGACTGTGCGTGAGAGTGTGTGTGTGTGTTTGTGTAATGTGGACAGTCACAATAATTTTCAAAAAGAATGTAAAGGAAGCGGAAAGAAGTGTGTGTACAGTGAACACACACAGAAGGATATTATGGAAGATGGGAGTAAAACTATTTCTTTTAATTAAATTAAGGATGTTCATGTTCAAGAGAGAGAGAGGGAGAGGACCGAGTAGGTCGGAGAGTGAGAGGTGAAATAATGAAAAGTTTTTCTTGTCCACGCATTTTTCTCCACTCCAAACACAACACACATTCAGGCATAAGTATACGTAAAGTCCCTTTCGTCTTTCCCTCTCCCTTTTTGGAATGTGGAGTTCAATGCAGCTACGGGATGTGTACGGAGTAAGGGAATTTTATCCAGTAGCCATTTTTTTGAAGAAGTCAATTAAAAACTGATACCTTTCAGGGAGATATAGATATTAGAAATTTCAAGACGATGAAGGATTTTAAGCCCCACAGAGACTCACTGTCTTATTTTTAGTTTTGTGCAGCATTTATTTAAATACATATGGAAGGAATGCAGATGAAAAAAGAGATTATATTATAAATTTTTATTGTTTTTCCAAGAAAATTGCTCCCAATTTACTCCTCTCTCCCCCATTACCATTTTGTCTTCACTCAAATTTGATAATGAGCTCACAACAGCAGAAGGATATTGAATGGAGGGATAAAAATAAATAACGGAACTTCAACCATATTAGTATTTCGAAGAATTTTTTGAATGTATGAATGGAAGCAAGCTTAAAAAACAGAAAAGCGTATGTTTTATGTACCAGTATTAAAAATATTTTGAGTTGTAAGAACATATGGCTTATCTTTCTCGTTTTTTTAAAAAAAATAAAAACTTTTTTGACACTGCATGGTAAAATTGTGGTCATAGTTTTTTGTATGTGAATAAAAATGACACTTTTTTTTAGAGAACGTGGGATTATGCGGCATAAAGAACTTTAATTGTAAGAACAAAAATTTGAAGGAGTGTACTTGGAGTAGTAGTGGATTTTAAATAATTTGATAATATCATGAACTTTGTTTAAATTGTCTTTGTCACTCTCCATCAAGGTTCCCTCCTCCTCTCCTCCCTCGTCTTATTTTTACAAGTGGAGAATATGAATAGCGTTATTATTCTTGCTGACACATGTCGTGACAAATCACTTTAATTCCTTGTTGACAATAATTATTATTTCTTTTTTTCTCTCTCTCTGTCTCTGATCTCGTTTTATGTCTATCTTCCGCTTCCCACACACACATACACACACAAGTACATGTGTGTATAAAATGTTATAATAAAAAAATGTTCTTTGTGCTCCCTCCGTGACTTTAATTCATGGAGCTTTGCTCTGCTCGAAATCATGTGTAATTATTAGTCATTGTCTAATTAGTAATGTGAGTGGGGAATGTGTGTGTGTGTTATTTTATATACATGTAATATGATATGAGAATATTATGAAACACAAGACAAAGCAGGAAATGGCAGGGAAGAGAGAAGAGGGAGAGAACAAAAGCTTAAATATGACTAATTACATTTTACTCCTTTTTTTGACTGAATGTTCTTGTAACCTCAAGTCAAGTGTGCTTTGTGTACCTTTGACAACATTGTCCATGTACACATGTACCGTGTGTGTGTGTTTGGATGAAGAACATGCGAGATTGTTTCTTAATTGTTAAGTGTCATGATTTTTTAAACGATAAAAGTGTCATAGTTTGTCCGTCTCTAAATTATCTCGGAATTGTTCTGTCAACCCATTGTCAACCAAACATTTAATTGTGGAGGATGAGATGTGAGATCTTGATTCCCCGAAACCCTTTGTCTCTTCTCCTCTCTCTGCTTCACTTGCCTCCAATTCTTTTGTGACGAGAAAATACAAAATTTTCTGATTTTGTGAACAAATTTTTTATATGAACAAAAATCTTTTAAATTTATAGAAGTTAAAAAATTACAGTATTTTTATCACGACCATCCTCAACATCCTCGTTATCACAGAACAGGATTCCTGATTGAGAAAAGTTAGAAGAGAATTAGTGTCGGGTTTAGTAGTTGGTGAGTTGGGATTTATTTAGTTGAAATCCTGCTCCATTATTTTAAATGTTGTGGAAAAATTGTGTGCACAATTAATTGTGTCAAGGTAATGACCACCATCCCTGTCACTTGTTGTCACTTTTGTTTGTTCATGTAGAACTGACTGTGTGTGTGTGCGCGTGTGTACAGTAGTCATGTTCATAACTTAGGGTTATGGGGAGGAGGACTCCCTCAATCTCAATGAGGTGAGTCTAAATGGCCCTATTAACTTTATACAAGTCCATTAAATATCTTCACACTCGTACACTTACATTGTTAAGTTAAAGAAGAGAGAGATCATCTCAAGTCTTTCTTGTTGTGCAATCAGAATATGCTGATAAAATATAAAATGTTTATCATACATGTTCAATGTATGTACGAGAGGTGGGTAGCATAAAAAATCGTGTGTGTGTGTACAAAGAGCATTTAACAAATTACTACAACTTTTTTAGTTCCTTGTTCTCTTAATGTGAAACTGCTACTGTACACTTTGTCCCCCTCTCTCTCTCTACGTGTGTGTGTATTATGCACTTTCAGAACTACTGTACTACTCCGCATATAATTATGTGTGTGTGTGTGGCAGCGTGACTTATGGTACATCATAAATGTCATTCCTTGCAAAATGTCAGTCACTCACTGCACAAAATTAATGCCGCTTCACTTCAGACGGACAGAGAATGCGGAGTGAGGACGTTACTCGAATCATCATTCTAATGTGAGGAGAACATGGCAAACTTTCTTTGTCATTCAATTTTTTCTGGAATTTATTTCCTTCAGCTAAAATTTTTATCATTTGTCTTTAACATGCAATGGAGGCGGAGGAGGTGTTTCAATCACATTTTGATACTCCTGCATATAGCATTGTATGATAGGAGATTAAATAATTTTTTCATTTTGTCATTTCAATCAGAGAGACGATAGAATGAGCAGCAGACATTTTACTTTGACTTTGTATGAGTGAGTATAGAGGTGAGAGTGGAGAAGTGTTATGTAGTGAAGTCCCAACTTTTTACGCCCAATAAATTTAGTAGGAATTTTATTTTTCAATTTATTTAGATAGAGTGGATAAGGGGTGAGAGTCAGGAGGAGAGGGAGCAGGAGGAGGAGGAGAAAAAGGAGGGGATTTTTCCCGGAAAGAATTAGTTGATTAAATCATCGGATGCCTTTTTGGAAGATTATATTGCATTCTTGGGCGCGTGTACATTGTACATGTACGTGTGAGAATAGGGATGACAGGGCAGGAATCAAGGTCATTTAGTTGGAATGGAATGAAAATATATACATATTGCTTGCTACTGAACATATTGTTACTTTGTGTGTAACCTTTTTGTAGTCAGTTTAGGGGATGGGGAGAAAAATAATGGGTCATTTGATCACATTCTGTGTGTGTTGGACAGAGAGTGTACAGGGTGTCATACGATTCCAATTCACAGTCGAAAAATGAGAGAAATAAATTAGAAACAGAAAATTTCGGATGGGCAGTTAAATGCACATCTTTAAAAACTAACTTTTAATCAATTTTAATTTTTCCTCAAAGTAAATAGTAATTTTAAATTATTTTTTTTACTTATCGTTAGTTAAGAAATCAAAATGGTGTAGCACTCTGTACTCATATCTGCTTTATGATTTCCTCGCATAGCCTACAATGGATTCTACACTTATCCGAATTACCCAAAGTAAAGCAAGTCATGTTTAATATAAACAGAAGATTAACTCAGGCACTTTCCCTACACTGGTTACACTGTATATGTGTATATCCAGTCTAATTCTTGAATGTTATATTGTTCAATCTCTTTTTTGTGGAAAAGCTTTAGTTTTGGGATACTCGGTTTGTCCCGGGTGTGAAGATTTCATGATCAAGTGTATTGACCGCTTAATGTAATCAAATCAAGTATTTTTTTCCTGGGTGGAGAAAATCCATTAGAAATAGTAGTACAGTATGAGGTACTTTCTCTCTCGTCCTGGAATTTCAAATCAAACATTATTTTTCTTTCGAGTTGATGAGATCCATCTACTTGATGACGCCTTATTTTCCCTGGAACCTCTTTCTCTCCCTTTCTCCACAAATACACATTGTACTGTTGAGAGGGAAATCATCAGTGATGATGATTACATTACTCTTGATATAGAAACAAGGAAACTCAGCCCAACACCAACAACGCAAATGTGTAAATAGGGAAATGTCTGATGGCTTCAAATCAAACTCTCACGAGACACACACACACACATGTGCATACATGACACGTAGGAAGGGAAAAGGGTCGGATGAAAAGGAGAAATGTTCACTACACACCGAATTCGGAATCCAAAATCATTTGTTCTCCATATCTCCCTCCGTGTAAACGGACTGTGTGGAATGATATTGCTCACTAAACTACCCTCCCGAAATACACACGTAGGAGTGCATAGGGAGGAGGAGGAGGGTGTAGGGCCAAACAATACTCTCGTTGTCAATTTCAAGAGTGTTTTTATGGCTAACGTCTTTTTATTAAAATTGACTCCCCGCACCCCTCCTCGTCCCATGCATGTCATGCGGAGCGAGGAACACCAAATAAATTCAGACTCTTTTCTCCTCTCCCCCTCCCTTCTTTTCCTTCGGTTGTGAGATCATCATCATTTTTGGAGGAAACCTCCTCTCCTCTCCTACATATTCCTATGAGGGGGAAGGAAGCGTGGATAAATTTCTACAAAGTCAATTTACGGTGCATTGACTCAATTGTCACTGCATTTCTCTTCGCGAATGCTATCAGGGTGTTCCATGACACACACACACAGAGGAGGGTCGTCTTCCTCCTCTCAATATCTTTCTAAAAGTGCCAAACCGACAGATCCCTGTTTTCTGGTGTCACCATAGATGTAATTTAAACCATTTTATCCACTTGACTCATTTTCACCCCTCAGAGGCAACAGGCGAGGAAAACTATTTGTCATCCTTCTCCTTCCAACTCCATACATTCTTCTTATCTCGGATCCCCTCAAAACTCAGTTCCTCAACTTGCAATCAGTGACCCTCCATTAAAATCCTTGTCCTATCTCATCCCTCATTTCCCATTATTCACTAAATAAATTTCATGTAGTTCCACTAATATTCTCCTTTTCTATTAAAACTTTCATATCCTTGGATCTAGTGTAATATGTCGTCAATATTGAATAATAATCGTTTTATGGGTTAAAATGGTAAACCAATCGTCCAAGGGATAAATACAAATGTCTATCGGTTCCTGACAACAGATATGAAATGGGGTAACTAGTAGTGTAGTAGTGAATGAAAATGATGCCTAGTTGAAGTATGTATTTTGATAACAGAGGTTTATAATATGGTATCATTTACTTTATTATGTCGTAAAGGTCCAAGAACACGCCGTGGTCGGAAAAAAGAGAAAGAGATTGACGAGAAAAGACCACGCACTGCTTTCACAGGTAAAATTTTGAAAGATTTGTTTTAAAAATACGGCAGAAATTATTATGTGTAAAAAATTGGGATGAATTTTACATAGAAAATTAATCATTATTTTTTTGCAATGCCTATTTTTTACAGCGGATCAACTTCAGCGACTGAAAAAAGAATTCGAGGAGAATCGTTACCTCACAGAGAAGCGAAGACAGGATTTGGCTAGGGACTTACGCTTGCATGAAAATCAAATTAAAATCTGGTAAGAAATGTTTCTATTGTTTCCTTATTTCAAAACTCTCTTTAAGTCGTACAATATTTTTGGTTAGAGACAACATGGATTTTCAGTCGAACCATGTGAATTTAAAATGTTTCATAAATGTCATACATTTGACCCATTAAGATAATAACTATTGATTAAAATGTAGTCTGGAAAAGATGAAGCTTCATCATATTTTTGAAAGTATCTTTGAAGTTTAATTTGAATTGTAGTTTTGAGAGAGTCACATTGACACATTTTGTCAAAATATGAAATGTCATGTTTTGTCTGTGTGGATAAATAATCCTTTCTCCTTCTGTCTTTTGTCTAAAAAAAAGGTTTCAAAATAAACGGGCAAAACTCAAAAAGTCGACAGGTCAGAGGGGTGGTTTGGCTTTACAATTGATGGCTCAAGGACTCTACAATCATTCTACAATTTCCCCCAAAAATGGACTCGAAGGTGAAGACTCGGATTGATCAACCTGAGCTAAAAAGTTCAAAGACAGTTTATCATCATCACTTCCCCTCAAATCAACCGTGAGTAACATTCATCATCATGAATTTATTAACATTACACACTTCATTTTAATTACTTTCTTGACAGACTCATCATTCCGCCATGAAAAGTCACGGAACTGTTTTTAAAACCGACTTTCATACAGAATAGCAAAATAGTTTTCACAATTTAAGTGTCTTAATTGTGGCAGAAATTGTACAGATAATAATAGAATAAATAATAGAATCTGTACAAATGTACAGATTCTATTAATTAAAAGGATCGTTTAGTTAAAACATCGCACATGAACACCGTTTAGTGGCTTTCCCTTCCGACAGTTTAACATTGTGGTCAATTTTCTTCTATAGGGTAGTTTGCTGTAAAGTACATTTCAAAATCCCAGACATTCCAAATTTCTTTAAAATATGGGAAAAGCACAGAAAATGATATTAATAAACAACGATTTTCACTGTAACTTCTCCTTCGTCTCGTAGAGGCCGATGACAGGAACAATTTAAAAATTGATTTATGAAGTATAATAGAAGAAGAAGAATTTTACAACGTCATTCCAATATTCTTCTTTTTAGTAAGAAACACACACACACACACAGAAGAGTATTTAGGCATGATTGAGAAAAGAGTCAACCACAGGTAGAATAATTTGCATAGCTCTAGTCGTCCAAATTCAAAAGAAAACATTTTACTTGCCTTGTTGTTGAAAACCATAATCACATCTTGAAAACAGTTCGTAATCTCTACATCGGTCACAGCCACACACACACACACGCAGACAGGTAGGGATAGAGGGAGAGCGTCGGTAAAGTTGTCTTTATTCAGTCAGATCAATATAATAAGAACTCTGTTTTAAAAAAATTCATCCATGGTTTGCTGGCCGCAATAGTCATCACAAATGAAAAAAAGTAGTTACGTATAAAATGAGAGAGACATACAAAAGCAGAGATATAGATAAAGAAGAACGTAGTTTTGTGTGTGTCTGTGTCTGTGTGTTTTTAATCAAGTTGGTATATAATACAAAAGACGGAAATTCTTTCCACTTTTGCTTGTCTCTGGCTGTCTGCTTTGCTGCGTTGTGTGTGTGTGTCTCTCTGGGTGTCCAGATTTGCGGTAGGTTATCTCTAGTGAAAGGAAAGCCATAATAACTATGTTGCTTATTGTTTGAGACCATTTATTTGACCGAGAGACTTTGTCTGCATTTAGATACTCCGTCTTCCTCTCTCTCTCTCTTGATTATCCAGCCATGTACATACAGTCTTTCATATTATATCATTATCCTTCCTCACATGCAATCCACTCTTGGCTGTCCTTTTATCTTCCATGATTTATACATATGTACACAGTAGGCTTCAATTTGCTTGTAAATTTATTCCTTCTATAGTCCTCCTATACAATATCTCATGGGCTTGTTAATCATATTTTTTCCCTCTTCCTCCTCCTACATAATCGGCATATATGTATACAAGGAATGGAAATAGGGAAAAAAAGATAAATTCGTTTTTTATAGTGATGATTTTGAGGTTGTACTGCGTGTGTGTGCACTGCACACACACACACACACAATCCTTATTCCTCTTTTAAATATATTGTAAAACTCTCCTCTCTTGTTCACTACGTGGTTCATTTTGATGTGGTTTTGTGGTCTTCGACTCCTTCTCTCAATATAATCTGACTCACTCCTTTTGTCTCTTTTTTGTGTGTAGGAACGATTGAACGAGTCAGCCAAAGTTAAGTATCCACCGGTCAACAACAACAACAAGGGAGGAGGAGGAAAGGTAATGCAATGCAGTACAATGGATTGGGATGAGATCAGCTCTTGGACTTTACCATCAACAAAATTCCCTTAAAAAATTTCTGAGGATGGATGGGAGATGAGTGAATCTAATTGATCAAAATTCATGAGGCAAGTTCAAAGACACATCCATACAACAACAACCTCATCACCCTCTCCATTCTGTCAACAGTGTCATGCGTGTGTGCGTGTGTGTGGAATTCCATATTGCGGATTCAGGGTTGTAGTTATGCGCCGATTGGATTGCATCATCAGATCATGGATTTGCAGAGGAGATGTAACTAGAGAAAATAATTCCAATTAATGACACACATGTAGGCATGTAAGGCATGGAGTTTTGGGAGAAGACAACAACAAATGATTTGTATCCCACCTGATCAACCCGATGACAAAGATGTTGGCTCATGGCGTCTTCCCATTTTTTGCATCTCATCACCCTCTCTTTGTCTCCTCCTTCTCTTCTTCGCTCTGGCGATTCATTCACCCTGTTCCCTTCCTCCTATTATTTTCCTCTTGATCTCATAGTCAGTCTATCTATTCTACACACACACCACACAATCTCTCTCACTCGCACACAGCACAATTTGACTAAATATTACATAATAGGATAGTGTACAAGTGTGTGTGTCCATAAGGTAACATACTATAGCCATGGCTGTGAAAGTGGATTTGTAAAAGCCAAAATTATCAGGATATGAGGTCACACTGTCTCTTTTTGAAATTAGTAAAATTACAAGAATTTTCTTTGGTGAAAGATTACAAGGAGGAGAAATACAGAAATACCAGTGATTAATTTTAATGGTAATTAAAAGCTATGAATGGAAAAGTATTCGCAGTATTAAAACTTGATAACAGGATGACCATGGAAGTAAATTGAGGCTTCAAAATTATTCGATTCTTTGTCCTCCTCCCTCCATGACAATTGTAAATTGTTAAACCGTTGTAACTTAATCAATGAGGAATGACTGGTTTTTTTTTCATTTGTGAATTGTAAGGAGGAGGCTAATATTATGGTAAGCCTTGGATTTTACAAAAATATAGAGTTAACAAAACTACCAAGCTGTTTAGTTCCTATTTATTATTATTAGTGTGGTTGGGCAGTGTGTGTGTATGTGAGTGTAAAAGTGACGCACGGATGACAAGGGAGTTAATTCAATTCGCCAAAAGAAATTGTGAGCACAATTAAATATTATAGTAGACATAAAAAATGGTCATTGGGAGGGGAGAACACGGAAATTTGTACTAGGACTAAATTACAATTTGAAAATAATTATATCATGAATGGATATTTACATAATTCCTAGTTTAATACACTATATAGCTGACACTCTTTGGATTTGCTTAAATCTATTCATATTTCAAAAAAACACTTTTCACTGTCCAATTTACCATCCCTCAACACAAAATGAATGTAAAAGACTATTTAAGTAAGAAATGATGAAGAATATTTAAAGAAAAGTATTATTAAAATTTATTAAGGTATACTACCTTTATAATATATACGTTATATATCAATAGAATTGTACCCACCAAAAACCCATTCTTTGAAAGAATTTCTTTCTTTATTCCAAATCATTTAATCAGATAGGAATGGAACCTTGCAAAAATTATATTTAAGTAACTATGTACAATTTGCATTACCTACCTCCACTCTATAACCACACACACACAATCTTACTCCTCTTGAACACTAGTAATGACTTGAAAAATATGACGGTACGTAAATTAATAGCAAATTGTTGAAACTCCAAACATTTTGTTTGACTCCTCCTCTCGTTTATTAAAATAACTTAACTTAAATTATATGTAAATATATAATTATATATTACACTATATTATATGCCTCGATTGATGGATTGTACATAGATATAAAGGAAAAGGAGTTTTTGAAGGAGAGAAGCAAAAAATATTGTCAATGAATTTGCGATCAAAAAATTTCTCCTCTCACAAAAAAGGACACACGATGAGGAGATGATTATCAAACAAAACAAAAAGTATGAATAAGTATAATAATCTGATATGAATTGTAACATTGTATAAAAAAATTATTTAATTTAATGGGAGTTCGCTGCATATCCCCAAACACATCTTCTACAATATACAAAGACACACACACTCTCTCGGAACGACACATTTTTTTGCTTGTAATTTACATTTGTAAAATGAGCTATAGATACCTTCATTGTACACACATACATATAAATAATGCATAAATATATACAATATATGATATATATATACAAAAATATGTACACAGATTTGAAGAAGATTGAAAAGGATGATAGTAGAGACGAGAAATAAAAAAGAATAAAGATTGCAGGTTTGCGAAGTACCTGCGCAAATTAAATTATTATTATCGGAACGTAGTATCGTCGTATCGGGACACTTGGTTTTTCCTTTCATCGTCCATCATCTCCTAATCGATAAATTTCATTTCATACAATCCTACATGAGGAGTACAAGGGGCATGGGCCATTTTCAAGGTGTGTACTCTCTCGTTCCTCCTTTTTTGCCATATCCCAAAGTACAGCTCATCAGCCACAAAATTTATATTCCATCTCTGATACGACTCTCTCCCTCCCTCTACCTCTGTGTGCATGTGCGTGTGTGTGTCTATTCGAAGACAAATTGGCATTGGAAAATTATCATAGAGATGCATATATCAATATCCAATCAGTTTGAAGAGAGAGGGAGAGAACAGCTGTGGCTGTGGCTGTGGTTTTAATTTTTTGTATTTATGCGTGTGTGTGTACATACGTACACCATTTCATTTGCCACATTCTAATTAATGAAAAATTTGTATTTTGAAAATCTCTCTTCCCCTTAATGTCCTCCCAAGAATTGGGAATGAAGAGAACGACCCAGAAGAAAAATGGACTCCACTAGTTAGAAGAAACTGCCTGCTTGACACTCCAAGATAATTGTACACACACACACATACAGAGGGAAAGAGAGCGGCGACACGTGCTCGGGTCATAAACTTGACTATTCTGACACCCCAAGTTGTCATACATGTGTTGGTGTTGGTTCGTGGGTCGTGTGTCAAGAGGAGCCAATTAGACGGGGAGACTAGCGATAAAGAAAAAAAAATTAACATGAAACGGAATTGCCTTTTGAATCCTAATCCAATGTCATTTAATGAAGATGAACAAGAGAGAGAGAGAGAGAAGCGGAGTGCAAGTGCAAAAAATGTGTATAAATTCTGGTTCTCAAAATTCTTTATTTTTTGCTACCCCTGCTCCAGTTTAGCAAACTGGATTATGTAATGCATGTAGATTAAATAAATGGACAATGAAATGCTCATTAATCAGAGCATTCTCGTCTGCGTGTGTGAGTGTGTGTGTGTGTAGGGTCGCGCATAAAATTGTTCCACCCGCCAGTAACTTGTCACTCGGAGCTGATATGTCATTTATATTGGCAGTGGATGATTACAAGAGAAATATTTTGAAAATGCAGACACTCCCTAATGTGACCCTGTGATGAGAAATGAGGAAATGTGTAAAAAGAAAATACACTCACATTGCACATACTGGGTAGGGTGAAAGGAAGATGGGTAAAATAAGTGATAATTGGCCCGAGACACCCGAAAAGTATTTGACAGGTCGGAAGGAAGACCCCACGGAAATTCTTTAGAGAGCTCTCTGCATATTTACATATGTTGTATTTCCAGGAGGAGAATATGTTCCAACTTTCCCTTTTGACATTGTCAACTGCCAATGGGTGTCATGTTTTTTCTTCTCCCATTGAGACACACACACATGGAAAAGAATCTCTCTTCACACACACACACACACACACGATGTATAAGTCCTTGGAAACGCACCCTCCTCCGTCGTTCAATATACTGTAATGAAGAATCCCTCTTGCATTCCTGTCTAAAATTCCCATTCCCAATCATGAGAAGATCCATTTCAAAGAAGAAGCACCCTTCTCCTCTTCTTGTTGTAACCCCTAAATGCACAATCGAAGGAATTCCAGGGTCTAGGGATGAAATCCCCCTCTCACCCCAAAAGACTGCACTTTATGCAGTCTGGAAAATCTTTTTGATGCACTCAATCCCGGGTGCATTTAATCGAACATCCCAAAAGCTCAAATATCAAACAAAAACTTGAGACTTTCCCCTCATCTCATTCCATAGAGATTCCGTTTACACACACACACAATTCTCACTGGGATAATTCGGTACAAGGAGGATCCTTTTTTAGACAAATATACCGTATTCGTACAAATAGGAATGAGTACCCTACACGAACGTAACTGTACAAGAAAATTGAATTGAATAACTTCTCTTGTCGTAAGAAGGAAAATAAATAGTTTGAAGCTTAGGTTTGAATTCTCATAATTGAAATCCAATCTAATTTGCTTTTAGAAACGTCCCTATTTCAGAGACTTACGGTAGTATATGGCATTCACCCTCGTCCCAGTCTCTCTCCCTTTCTCCGTTTCGAGAATCGGCTGAGGGGATGTTTTGAGAGGGAAAAGTCGGGAGCCGTGTTACACAACCACAGGAATCAGAGCGGCAAGTGCTGGAAAATTATAGACGACCCGGATTTCTCCTCCTCCCTCGTCCCCGTCCCGGGAAACAAAGAAGAAGCGACTCCCACCATTTCAAAAACTATTACAAACTGAGCCCTTCCTTCCCACACACACACACACACAAACACCAACCACGTCCTGTATACTTATTAAAACCTGAGTCTTTCGTGTGAAGGAACTGGTGTGTGTTTTCTTCGTACCACTTTATGTGCAAACTTACAAGAGAGAGAGAGAGAGAGAAAGAAAAAAGTATATAGAAACGCAGTCATGCTATGTCTTCCCTCCTTCTCCTCCACCTTTTCTGATGGTGCATGTTCCACGAGCTCAACGTTCCTCGACTTTTAACTAATACAAAAGTCTAACAACACAAAACTTTGCCAAACAAATCAGTGAGGAGGGACGTGGAAAAAATGGGAAAACTGCACTCATTTTTTTTTCTCTTTCTTTCTCCTCCTCCTTTAGTCCTTCGTAAATAAGTTTTTCGTGAACCGTAGACTGCAAAGACTGACTGGGAGAGAGACTTAGTTTTCAATTATTTACCCAGTCCACTGCAGCATCCTAAAACAAAATATTGACACAAAAAATGTTCAGTTTTTCTCTTCTTCTTTCTTTCGTTCTGATCCTCATTTGGCGAAGCGTGGTGGTACATATTAAAAAAAGAAAACGGTTTTTAAAATATGGTTCAAATTTGTAAACTGTGCAGGGAGATTAAAATCTGTCTTTCAATATCTCTCTCCACTTCCTCCTCGGCATAGTTTGACTATGATTTTACCCCTTTGCCTCTATGGTGTAGGACATGCACAGAACCCAGAGCGAAGAATGTACAGCTCAGAAATTTTAAGTGAGTTCATAACCTGATTACAATTTGCAATATCTTTTGTGCGTATGTAGAAAAGTCCAGTTTTCGAGTAAATTAAATAATAGGAGAGCAAATAAGGGAGGAGGAGGACGAGGGGAACGAGGTGTGCATACAAAATTGAGATTTTCCCCTGTATTTTGTCAAGGGACACACACACACAAACATACACACCATTTTTTTGATTACTTGATACACACACATGTATGCAAAGCTCGCGTTGGGCAGACACAAAGTCAATTTACTATTATCGATGAAACATTGCATTGTCTATACATGCTAACCTCACTTTGTGTGTGTGATCATGTGTGTGTGTACATCCCATTTTGTGTGTGAGTACTCAAGCCAAATTTCACGACAAAAGTTTTGAGACATTGAACAACTATCATAATCAAAATGAGAGAGTGTACACACGACACTTTTTTACAAGTTTGACACGTATTGTGAAGAAAAATGTGCAAAATAGTTGCAAATAAAGTTGAGTCCCCTGTCCAACCAAATCCATAAACTGTGTATAAAGAGAGTAAGAGAGAGACCAGCGCACGTAATACATGTGACATGTCATGTTAAGGTGGACACCAATATTCATTTTTTTCAGGAGCTCTATTAAGCCTATTAGAGTATACTATATTTTAGAGCGAGTGTGGTTTGCTTTTTCCCTTTGCACACTTATTATTCTCATGCACAGTTTACCATGTTCTCTCCCTGTCTAGATTGTAGATTTTTGATAAGAGGGAGAGAGAGAAGGATACAGAGTCTCTCTAAATTATTATAGTGATACTTCACCGACAGCCAATGCATGCCATGTTCTCCCTTCCCTCCTCTTTGCTTACATATCCACAATCTTCACACACACACAACAGTATATATTTTAATATTATGTACACACACAAGATTATAGTAGACATGGTGGACTGTGATATAACTAAAATGCTTCATGGTGGTCTTGAATAATTAACTCGATATCTCGACACCTTCTCCCGTGCAAAAACCTCTCTCTCTCTCTCTGCCTTTTTATTGTTACTCTCCATTCAATTAATACAGTCAACTCCAAAAATAACTCCCCTCCTTCCTTCTTTTCCTTGGATAAAAAGTCCTTTGACTTTACCTTCGCCCTGACATTCAACCGTCCCCTCTGCCTCCATTTTATACAATAATTCCTTTTGAATGATGAGGCTGTATAAAAGTTAATCTCACTCTCTCTCTTCCCCAATTTGAACGCACGATGCATTTAGCTAATGCAACCACGGTCAAAAATTTAAGCAGAATTTCTTACTTGAATGATTGTAAAACCTTTAATAAAGATAAGTGCATTTCTTGACAATATTTTGATGACTTTGTTGGTCTCATTATACTCAACCCATGACGTTATAAAATGGAGTGGAGTGTACAGAAAGAGAGAGAGAGAGAAAGAATGAGAGTGGAATGTTTATTTGTCTCAATCCACCCAACGGATTTGCTATTGATCGTGTGACGTTTGAGGGTAGGCACTAACTAACTAGAATAACATCCTAAGCTATTTGACGATAGAGTATTTATAAACGTAAATTGGAGCACACACACACACAATATAAATGTCACAGTTTCATGATTAGACGAACAGGAGGAGTATGTAACTTTGTATAGCATGAATAATATGTATGAGGTAAGACAGAGAGAGAGGAATGTACACACACATACACACATAGTGAAAGAGGGGGAGTGATTATATGTATATTATATAGATGAGAAATAATTGCTCTTTGCTACTTAACTCACCTTCAAATTAAGTGGGAAATAGCGCCTTTCTTGAAACCCTGCCCACCTAATAATCATCATAATCCGAGGAGTTAATATAGAAATTCCTTATCCGATTCATTTCGTGTTCACCTCCGTTTTTCTTATTCATATTCTCTCTTTCTCTGGTTACACCATCCATACATATAGAGTAAATTTTGTATGCATATATCTGATATGATTGTGAGGGAATGAATAGAAAAGAGAAAGAGAGAGAGAGAGAGGAATGAAATAAATGCGTGCTTTTGATGACTTATTATTACAATGGACTCTTGTTGTTGTTATTCCTTGTTTATACCTTTGCCATCACAAAAAGTTGGTGTGTGGGCCATTTTCATTTTGCATGCCATGCCTATACAAAAAGTACAAGAGAGAAAGAGAGAAGGGGGAGTGAGAAATGGAGGAGGAGGATGAATAAAAATGGAAGTCTGTCTCTCTCTCTCTCTACAATTAAAATAGTTGCCACTGCGGTATTTTTAAGAGAATCACACACACACACAAACACAGAAAAACGGAGTGAAAATTCTTTCAAAATTGTACATTTTTCTACACTAAAAAAATTGTACTTTATATCCCATCAACAATGTAATAGTAGCGTCTTTACGTCACTTTGACTGGAGTGTGTGCACAAAAAATTGGCTTGTGTAGTTTGCATTTAATTCATAAGTATGATATAATTGCTTCATACCAGACAATAAAAAACTGGAGCTTCTTTTCTAATCCTTAGTTGCGTGTACACTGAGCGGATAGTGACATGGAAAGTTTATGATCTCAATTAAAAAATTATGAATTACGACCAGCTTTTCCTCTGTATTGTCGTACAATGAATTATAATCTGCAGTATAGATTTTGTATGAAGATCCGAGGAGGACGAGGATAATATTTAAATTGTTGTGGAGTTTTATTTATAAAGGTTACATGATTTTGTTCGTCCTCCTCGCAAAAAAATTAACCTGTCCAATCCATGTCCGTGTGTATGTACACACACACACACACACACAAAATCATGTTTAGAGTCAAGCCTTAAATCTCAATAGCTTAATGATTTGTGAATGCACCGACCCCATGCAAATTTTTTCCCTTGGTTCTTCTCTCTCTCTCTTCTTTTTAATCGACAATCTTTTAATCGAGATGATGATGAACCAGTCTTGCTTAATCTTGTATCGACGTGTTCATCCTTAGACATCACAAGCAAAAATTATAGGCAGACTACTTGTCCAGTGACGATAGGGATGGCGATTAAATCATTAATTTATTCTCTCTCTTCTTGTTTACATGTGAGTACGATCCACACTGATAGATAGAGAGAGAGACTGTCGTCTCCATTATCTCAACAACAACGTTCACATGATCAAGGTTACAAAAAAATTATTCTTTTCCCAAATTCCTGCTTTACTACTGCCAGAGTCGTCTGGCTACTACCACACACAGTTCATTCAGTGGATATTAAGAAATCTTGGCAGCATCAATATCCTCGTATCAATGAAATTAAAAGGGATTAAATTTTCATCTTTCCTCCATACATCATAACTGAGGGGAGGAGGCAATGAGGAAGGGGGTATATTACAAATTGTTGATTCGGCTCTAAAGATTAATTTTGTATGGATTAAAGCTGTCGACAAAGTTACAGGGTATAAAACACACTGTGTATGTGTGTGTGTGTAAGGACGTAGTAAAGTTTTTGTTAAAGAAGCCAGACCACCGTCCATTAGAGAAAAAGTTTATAATTCACGGTTCACCAACATATGCCACACAATCCCAAAACACACACAAATACATACCACACAGACACACACAGAGAACTGACTCTTTTGACTTGTAATGGAGACAGTAAAAATGTTTTGCTGTTGTTGTTGTTGGTGCTGTGGCAAATGGGGATGGAGGACGGCCTGACAAGACATTTCGACACAAGACATCCAAGTAATTGGTCTCTAATTAGGAGGCTAATAGGAGACTGATTATATGGGCATTCCCCATCACGACCTCCCCAGCTTCAGCTACAGCTACAGCTTCAGCTTCTACATTTCAACCACACCATCTCCCTAACGAATCACCCCTCCCTCTCAACTTTCATATCTAATTAGCTGTGTGTGTGAGCATGAGAGTGTGTACGGATGTCATGTTGTTTGCTTTGATAATCTCCCACAGGAAAAATCAAAGAATCGTCAAGAAAATCATCTGTTCAACTCCTGTACAAGATGAATGTGATGGTGTGATAAATCTTTAGCTAAATTGTCCTTTCTCCTTGTTGTGCCTCTGTGTGAGAGTGGATGCGTGTCTTCTCCTCACTTTAATTTTAATATCTATTAAGTGTAAAGGTGTTTATTGTACATTGTGTGTTTACAGTGGACGCGTGTGTGCGTGGTGTTCACACAGTGGCTAATTAGTAATTGCCACATGGAGTTTGTAAATCAACTGATGAGAGGCCATGTTCATTAAACTTAGTTGTAGGTTAGTGTAGTGTGTGTGGGTGGGATTATAATAGTATGATGACACTAGCAATGCATTTAAGGTGAATTATTAATTGAAATCCCTCCTTTTGTCCTGTGATGTACTTGTGTATGTGTGAAATACAGGGGCTGACAAAAATGGTCAATAAAATTGTTCCCAATGATCACATTAAAGTCCACAATTACAATTAAAGTTTTTATTTGTTATACTTTGTATCCATTACCACCTCCCCACGCACAAACACACACACACACTTGTGTGTGTGACTCATTAGCGCAGCTCATTTTTTTTCTAAAAAGTTTCTTCCTCATTTCGTCTGATGAGCTTAATCAACGTAGGAAGAATTCCACAAAACTTTTTTGCACAATTAACCATATCTTCAAATCACACCCTCTTGTTATCTGCACAGAGAACAAAAACACGTACACAGTTGAGAATTGTAGAGTGTCTATTAAATTGTGACTATCACCGTGATAGTAACATTATGGAGAAAATGTTTAGAATTGTGTGTGGAAATTGTGAAGGAATTTTCAAATGGTTTCCATTTCCCATCAAGTGATAGGGTGAAAAATTTTGTAGTTGAGCTACCGTTTTTATTGCAGACATGGCTACTGTCTCTACAGTTAAAATTATAATTTCACTGATTCTTACGAAAGGCAAAGAGGGAGTCAGAATGATTATGTGAACAATGTGTGTGTGTGAACGGAATTTGTTTAATAAAAAAAATATGTTCCTCCTCAACGCACTGAAATACAAGAGAAGGAAAAGAGTGTTTGAATGGAATTACCTTACGATTATTTACTCTGGGCTAATTTGTACTCATTACGCGTCCATAAAATCTAAATTGATTCGTTTCCTTGCTCTACTCTATCACACACACACACACACACATAGTTGTCATTACTGTCCCTCCCTTCAGTCAGCTACTACATTAAATATGGTCATGGTCAGCAGAGACATTGAGAAAGAAGGGAAAGAACTCTCTCACAATTTTTTTCTATAGACTTTTCATCTCATATCTTCTTCTATTCATCAAACCAAGGAGCAAAGACACTCCACACATAGACACACACAATTCATTTCCTCCTACCCTTGATACATAAAAGCAAAAGGATTTTCTTTGCTCACTACATTTTACATTTTTTTCAAAATGTACTTAACAGATGAGCACACACCAAAAGGAGATAATAAAGGGGGAAATAAAATCATTTGACCACTACAATCAGACCATTATACCCAATTTTTTGTGCTCTGTCTGCACTGCAAACTGGGCAAACATTTGATTCGAATACATTTTTTGTAATCGTAATGTTTTTTTTTCGCTTTGCGAAAATAAGAGATGGAAGAATGATTGGTTCATTAGAGGAGTAGATAGTGGCTTGAAGGGATAATTTCCAAATAATTTCTATTGACTAATTAATAACGGATTGTACAATCCACACACACAAGATGAGAAAGAGAGAGCGAAATGTTTTAGGAAATTGTGCTCCAAATTGATAAATTTCACTAATGAATTAACCCTCTTACTTCTCTTTGCAAAAAAAACAAGCCGTAGCCATAATAATGTAATCTTTGAATCGGTCCAAATTGTACTTTTTCCAAAGTTCAAAAAAGTGTATTGACTCTCAAAAGTTTAAATACAAAAGAAGAGCTGTTGAGGAGAGTGGAGTGGGGGGCAAAAAACAAAGATAAAAAAATTGATATAAAAAACACACACGCACATAGACATACGTCCACATGTGCAAAATGATGGGTGAAGGTGTGAGATAATGTGATCGTGACTAATTTGGAAGGAATGTGAGTTGAAAGTATATCATGATCATTTGTATAGTTCGAGAGACGTCCTACTCTCCCTCTCTCTCTTCGACAGACACACACACTGTTGGCTGGGAGGCAGGCAGACACTAGGACGAAGAGTAATTAAATGGGACGGAATTGGCGATGGACTCAAGTGCCTCCTCAAAATGTGTGTGTGGATATGGATGGCCATGCATATTTAGATGGAGAGTGGAAGAGGGTAGATAATGTTGCTCGGGGAAGGTGCGGATAGAAGAGTGGGAGCGAGCATTAATGTCACCTCTACTGACAAATGAGTGTCGGGATGATTCTGCGGTCCCTTCGTGTGTGGTCCACACACACACACTTGTGACGTAAAACTCCCAACAAGAACTCTTCTCATCTATATTACATACTTAGAGAGAACAGCAGCACAGGCAGGAGCAATGTTACTTTTTCGTCGCCGCACACAACAGACAAACATTCTGCCCTCCTATATCATCCCATTATCACATTCAATATCCGTTAACATTGTGAGTCTTGTGTACTGTACTGTACACTTCAACTTGGCACACACACAAACAGAGTATCCTTTATTATAGGTAGGTCTTGTCTCTATTTTTTCCACTTCACATACAAAGCAGGGCATGGCATTACACACTATTAGTCTTTATCCCTGGTGAGTGTTGTGAGTATGTTGTGTGTGTACACTCCAATTTTAGTCCTTTGCTGTATCTCCAGTACTCCTCTCTTCCCCTCCGAAATGCTCCCAACGAGGAGGAGGAAGAGAGAGAGAGAGAACATAACGAGACATGGCTGGATCTTCTTGTGGGATAGTTTAGCAAGTAATCTTCTTCTAACGCATGCTTAACTTTTTTTTCTCCTGTCGTCCCCTCTCTCTCTCTCTCTGTAGTGTCTCATTATACCTCCAGTCTTCTCTGCTCTTACTTCCCTACTCAAAATCCTCCTCCTTCTTCCACAGTTTTGTCTTTCTTAACTTATCAATTGCTCTTGTTACGTTTTTTCTGTGTGTGTGTGACTTGGCTTTACGACCGCATTTCCTCCCTCTCTCTCTCCCTCTCTCTGGTTAAATCAACCACCTTTTTTTCTGAAGCTACTGTAATTCATTCGAGTCGAATGTATCCGACTTGTCCAATTTGAGAAAACTTCCTCTAAATCTTGTTCTGCTACTTGTGGCCCCCCACACACACACACACTCTCACTATGTTACTTGTGGCTGTGTTGTCACTGTCCTTTGGATTAGTGTAATAAAAAATGGGAATGCAAATGCTCAGTGATAGAACACGTAATCAATACACATGGATGGAAGGAGGGGGTATAAGGAAGGGTCAATAAAAATGCCTTTTCAAATTTTAAAATAGAAATATTTGGGTTTGAGAAATTCCACGTAGTTATGTAAGATGTATGGAAGACGTGGAAGTCAATAGGATGATGACACCATTTTACCAATAATGATGTCGGCTTTCTTCTCCTCCTCCTCCTCCTCTGATGAGAATGATAACTTTGTAGGGAGAATATGGATATTGGAAGGAGGGGAGGCAGATCACTCTAGTCAATTGGAATAACTTGTGCATAATAATGGTGATTGGGGGACAAGAGAGTATTGGTCGGCTGTTGGTGGGCAGAAGATAAAAAATTGGACGAGGACTCAATAATGTTGTGCGTACATAATGGAAAGAGGAGAGAGACTAGGAGTTTCGGTGTAGAGAGTAGGATTTAATGGAAAATAAACGGTGTCTTTCACAAAAGAGATTGAATTGATCGGTGAGTGGTTCTTGTTGTGGAAAGATATTATAATGATTGAAAAAAATGGGGAAAAATCAAACAACCCCGACTCTCTCTCTCTCTCTCTCTCCTTCGTATTTAAGCTGAAAATTCAGTTTTGCTGAGAGTTTGAAGGACGATACGAGGAATTGACTGGAAATCATTGACTCATTGGAATTGACTGAGAAGAGAGGAGGGGAAAGGGAGAGTCGGCTGTTGGGAACTTTAATCATTCATTCGGATGCTTTCAGTTTGTGTGTATCAAATTCATTTTTTATTCATGCATCACACTATGCTCCGTCTATCTAAACCGGTCTTAGCGAGAAAAGAAAATCATACAGTCCATGACTGAATTGTGTGTGTCTCTTACATATATGACTTCCATAAAGCGTACACAGTTTCTTGCTGAAATTTCAATAAAGTATAATTTGACAACTCTTTTCCAATTGACTAGTTTTTTGCAAAAATTTTTTTGTACGTTCATTTTGTGTGATTAACCCAAGGGAATACCTGAATGTATGAATGAGACTTGTGCAAAAATTAGCGTTTTTGTATACACGTGTGACGAGGAAAAGGAATTAAGAATTTTGTCAATGTCATTATATTATGATTTTTTATAAATAGGAACTCCTTACAAGGTTAAAGCACAAATGCAGATGTCAATAAAATTTATTTTGACGGAAACGACATGATTTATTTAACTGGTTCTGTATATTTAGTACTTTTGAGGATAAGTTGTTTTCCATCTTTTGATGACACATTCACTACAGATCCAATGAATCTGTGGAAAATGAAATGCAGATATACACGGAGTATTTAAATGAGATTGTATTGTAGATTATTTTGGGTAAAAGCTTGTTTACATAAAACATTTTAACGAGAAAAATTGTTTACTGTGTTTTCTAACTTTTCTGTTTTTTTGTTTATGTCCTGTACATTTTTTTTCAAATTGATAGCAACTCATTTAGACAGGACTTGTCAACATTTGTAAATACGTAATGACAGGATTATGTAATCAAGAATTTTTTGTACTCTACAATTTGGATCAATTTTTTTTGCACTCAAGTAACAAAAGGGTGCGTGGGACAAAAAATAATATCATAAAGCAGAGTCGTAATATTTCTCTTGTTATTCCAATAATTCATAATGATGTACATTACAATGCCTCACAATAGCAGTAGCTATTACCCCTATTGTACATACTAATTTAATTTTCATTTATTTTCATCAATTCTAATCTTTTTCTCATCAAAATTACCCTCGTAAGTACATACACCTTTTGTTAAGTTTGATTACAATTCAAAATACTCCATCTTAATTGTAATTTTACACTTTAAAAAAATAGTATGATTATAAAAGTAAATTATGACTGCTTCTACTTGAGCAAAAGAGTTAGCTTTAATGAACCTAAGGACAGTCACTCGTACAGAATAGAGAAAATTGGACATTGTCTTTATCATCAAATCCAATTTTTGTTCTGTTCTGTTGCTGCATTTAAGGAAAAATTAGTAAAAAAGGAAACTCAAGCGAATGCACCTTCTTTTTTCCCTTGTAAAAAAAATTACAAATTACATTGTGGAGGTTGATACTAATTATTATATCATTTAAAGAGTATTTACTAAATTATGACTTTCATCTCTCTCTCTCTCTCTCTCTCGTTACTCATTTGACAATTTTCCTTGAAGTCCGTATAGCATAGTAGTAGTAGTAGTAGTCTGGTAGGCAGACTGTACTTAATAATACTAGATTATAATGATACGTATGGATGGGAGTTAAAATATTTTATTAGGCAGCCTAGTGTACGGGTTACAGCATGCTCCGCTCATTTTATTTTACGACTTTGAATTTCCCCTTACAGACTTTTGACAGGGTGCTGGTGGTAGACAAGACACACACACACACACAAATAAAGACAATATCCATAATTCACCATGTACAAATAAGCTGAGGGGATAGCATTGTGATAAGAATTGAGTTTGTTGTTGTTGTGTGTGTGTGTGTTGGCAAGCAATGTTTCTCTTACTGCAACATAGTCATTATTAATAAAGACCATATTTTAGTCATTTTTCGCCTAGGGTGGAGGATACACTCACCCAGTGTGTCTTTGTGTATATACAAATAGGATGGGGGGATTATTGGGCTTGTTGTTCTCGTAAAAATTAGCATGGCCATAAAAACCGTGGCTGGTGAGGAGAGGGAGAGAAGGAGAAAAAAATTTGGTCATATTGAACATTAAGGTGAATTTTCCAATCATCCATGCCAATAGACATGTCTCAAATTTATACATTTTTTGTTGTAGACATTAGAGGACTACCTTCTCTGGTGTGTATGTTCTACGCTTTTGACGCAGGATGGTAGGTCTAAAATTTTTCCACACACACACACACACACACATAACTCTCAGCCACAAAATTACAGAAGGATGGAGGGAAGGAGGAGGGTAAAATATGTTTAACTTGTTTGTCATCATCATAATATTTCTATTGTTAAGAAGGCATGACATCATCAAACAATTTGAAGTTATTTTTTTGGACGTCGTCTGTTCTGCGTGTCTTTGTGTGTGTGTGTCTGTGCAAGGAGATGTAATGCAAGAGTTGTCAAAAGTAAAATATAGAACAATAACAATTAGGGGAAAAAAATTAAACATTTACCACATTGACTGAATGACTGAGATATGTGCCGTGTGGATGTAATTGTGATTCCAAGGGTTATTTTTCCCATCATTTTGCAAAATGAGGTAAAATGGAGAAATTGTTCACAAATTAGAACTCTCCTCCTCCTCCTCTCCCCTCACATGATTATTTAATAAACAGTTGTCAAGTTGGATTGCCAAAGAAAAAACGGAAGTGTTTAGATCTAATTGGGACTCCCAGGTTGGTCACAATTAGGTGATGATGTCTATAAGTGTACCTTTATCTCTCCCTCTCTCCCTCTCTTTCTCTCTATACCCAAAACCTTTGTGTGTTTGTTGTGTGTACACATGTGTATTTAATAAAATTATAAAGTGAAGTCTGAAGGTACATCCGTCCCAATAAATAGAAAATAAATTATACACGTTGACACATTCTTTATCCTTACCTGTCTGTGTGTGCCTGTATGTGCTTGTGTGTGGTGTGTGTGGAGTTTAACAAAGTTAGAAAGCAACATGCAATTGCATGAGTGATTGTCCAGTGCACATCAAACAACCACAAAACACACACACACACGTACACACGAGTTTCCCATTTCCCATTCATTCATCCAGTGAATTATTGTTTGTCCACTTTTGTCCATGCTAAAAAATCTGGGTTGATGTGTGTGTGTGCTTTGTGTGTGTCTTCAAAAAAAAGGGGAACAATGAGTGTAAACGAGAAGATGAAATCGATGATAATCTAATGTCCGCTCTCAGCAATACATTATATGTCTTATCCAGAACACACACACACACTCATGAAATGTATGTACACAACAAAGAGCGGATGTATTCCAAAATAGAATTCTGCCCATATGTACACACACGTACATACTACATAGTAGAGAACACATAAGGTGTGTGTGTGGAAAGGTAAGAGTTGAAATTGTAATTGACGGTACGGTCTTGGCTCTCTCATTTTCTTTGAATCTGTATACAGTCCAACTGTACAGTACGTGGCTATAGCATCACTTTCATAAGGTAAACTTGTATACAGTATGAAAAAGTTTACTCTCCTTTGACTCCTCTATTATGATATCGTCATCCGGAGATGAAAAAAAAGGTGACGAAAGAATGACTCGCTCAACTCCCTGATTAATTGCAACTACTCACGAAGACAGTCAAAGAGAGAGAGAGGAGTTAACGAAGGAAATGAGAGAGACAGGAGAAGGAGTTAAAGTCTCTTCTTGAGAGTATGAATCCCACTATATGTGAATGCACTATACATGTACTTCTCTACTTTGTCTTTTTGGATGCAATAAAGATGAAATATGTTCCACGTGCGTTGAAAAAATATGTAAATAAAAATTCACACTTTTCTCACAATCATATTAGTTTTGACATTTTGATCAACTTTTTTTTTACTTTTTTTTAATATTATTATTGATTAAGTTGGATTGTGTCATGCGGTACATATATGTCTAATATTCTTTTTTTTCCGTACAATATAAAGGATAATATCGTATTTCTATAATATAATATAATATATATATATAATGTATTTATGTATAGATTTGTCAAACAATAAATTTATGAAATAAATTAAAATCATGGCTTTCCCATCAACGCAATACAATTATTCATAATACAAATTATTGTACCAATAAAAAAAACTCCTTTTCTCAGTCACAAATGTCAACAAATAAAATACAGATTTAAACATTCGCAGAGCCGGGTTTCTCCTCATCCTGAACAAATCTGAAAAACAAATCTTTGAGTGAAAATTTTTTAAGAAAAGAAAAATTTGACTTTAGAGAGATCTATTCACAGCAGTAAATCCAGAATTTGTCATAATATAGCCATATTTTAAATGATACTATAAAGAGAGGGAGAGTCTCTGTTGTACATTTTTACTCTTTAAAACTTTGTATCCTTAATACAATATAATATATATATGAATATATGCACTTATTTGTTTTTTCTATACTGCGTATGTCCATGCACTAACCAAAAGAGTAAACACTTCGTTGCAATTTATTTTTTTCATGCCCCTCAACGGATGCGATTAAGGACAGGCCAAGTCTTTTGAACCAAAAAAATGATTGAGAATACTTTTTTTTGCATGTATCGTATGTGTGACCCCATAAATGACCCAATATATTGAATACACACAAATCTATTGCTGTTGCATCATGGCCTCGTACATCTCGTCATCCTCATCGATGGGTACTGTGGAGTGGTTGTAGAGTCCTTGGGCCATCAGTTGCAGGGCAAGTCCATTCCGGGATCCAGAGGATTTTTTCAGTTTTGCCCTCTTATTCTGTGAAAAAATGTGGGGAAAAACACACATTAGATTTGAAGATGCGGAAATGTACGCAAAAAAGATATGTGACTGACTCAATAGACATTCTCAATTTTAGGTTGTGATTGTGAGACTGACTGAGGAATGTGTGAAGTTGACAGAGCACAGCTGGGTTGTTATGAAATGGGAAAAATGAGTCAAAAAAATGAATAAAATATTTGTGGAGAGGGGATGGAGACGGGGGAAAGACTGATAAGGAAATAGGGCAATGAGGAAGAAAGATAATTTTTACAGAAGGTAGGAGTTAAGTGTGAGATTGTGTGTATGTGTGTGTGAGGGGATGCTTGGCACGTTCCACTAACTACCCAACTCCTGTGTGTGTGAGTGTGTGTGTGTGGAGGAATTGACAGTGACAATGATCGTCTGCTCTGTGTGACAGCTGTCTCCTCAACTTTGTCTATCTGTGTTTTTTGAGATGAGGGAGAGAGGTCTGTGATTCTACATTATGGATATCAGGGGGAGATCAAATGCGTCCAATTAAGCTATCCAAACACGCTTCTGTTCTGCATTCCTTCCTTCACACCAGCCAACTCACCTCTTCATTGTCAGTTCTCATAGTTTCAAGATGAGAGGACTCTCAATGAGAAAGAGATGAAGAGAAAGAGAGAGAGAGGACCATCAAGAAGGAAGAGAAGGAGAGTGTCATGATTTAAATGCCAACACGTAAAGCTCATAAGTTCATACAAAACACAATTTATGTACCTACCCTACCTATTTGACTGTTTACTGTGTGTGTGTGTGCTGATGATGCTGTGTGTGGTCATGATGTATGGATTTAATCTCATAGATTGTAAAGTTGTGTGTGTGCGTACAATATATTGTATTAGATTGGAGGTGTGTGTGTAAGAAAGATCCTTGTCCAAACAGGACTAACTTGATACTCTGTGATATGATGTGAGGTGGGGTGACACAAGTAATGAAATGAATGTTGAGAAAGAAGAGCAGAAAATTTTAATAATTTTAATACCTGGAACCAAATTTTTATTTGATTTTCATGAAGTTTCAAGTCCCTAGCGAGGTCCTGTCGTCTCTTCTCCGTGAGGTAACGATTCTCGTCAAATTCCTGTTTCAACCGCTGTAGTTGATCCGCTGTTGATTTCAAAATTTAAATAGAATTGCTTTAGTACGAAATTAAAGCTACAGGAGCAGAGGATTTTTTGATGCATGCGGCAGTCTAATTGAAAAAATTCTGGCCGATTAGACTAACTTTTAAAATTGAGACAAAATTGTACCTGTGAATGCCGTTCTGGGTCGTTTCTCTTCGGGTTGTTCACGCACCGGACCCGGTTCTCCACTTCCGTCTCTCTTCCTAACTCGCCTCGATCTCGGTCCTACAATATAAAAAACAATTTTTTAGCATAAGAATCTGGTCATTTAAAAACACCCTTTTTCATGTTTATCTTCTCATGTCTCAGTTCGACTTATTTGAAATCCCGATATTTTTGAAAATTTGGATTGAGTGCATATATTGCAGAAATAAAATAGTTTTTTCCACATAGAACACTTTCCATGCCGAGAATTAATTCACAATCTCAAAGACGAAGTTTTGCTAATCCGAGATGTAAAAAACCTGACACTCGGTCCATAAGAGAAAACATCAAAAGTCCATATTCACCTTGAAGAGAGAGAAGAAGAGAATGACAGAGAATTTGTGATTGTATTGTTGGAGGTAAATGTCAAATGAATATGATGGCAGACTCAGAGTAGAGAGAGAGAGAGAGAGAGAGAGAGAGAGATGGGAGCGGAAAAGATTTGACATGTCCATTAAAAAAGGACTTGTCTTTCTGTATGTGCTTTGCTCAGAAGATATCGTCTCTTCGGATTAAGTTTGACATTCGTCACTCTTCTCTCCTTTTCTCTCCCTCTCTGAGTTCCGTTTGACTGAATGATTTAATCTTTGCTCGTGTGCAGCCTCCCCAACAAATACTCATAGACCTAGTACATGCGTGTGTGTCTAGTATATAAGTATTCTTCCTTTTCCCTATATACTCCAGATACACACATCCAGCAGAGAAAAGAAAAAAAGAACTGGGATATTGACTGTTTATCTGTCAAGTTGAGAATTGGACTAGAGAATGATCATTTCAATTTGGAGGAGATTTTTCTTCAAAGAGGAATTTAAACTTGTGTGCACAGTCACACAAACACGCGCAATTTAAGCTGTTCCATTTCCAAATGGCTGTATTACAACTGGAGAGAAAAGAATAATGGACACACACTTAATAAACAGACAGTCAGCTAGAGAGAGAGAGAGGAGGAGGGAGGGGTAAGACTTAATCTAAATATTTATATTTATATAAAGAGTAGATTGATATTATTCAATTATAAATGTGTGAAGGCACTCTAAAATGTAAAAACAAGTTCCTAGTTAAATTCTGAATGATGGTCTCTCCTTCAAAATATTTTCTCATTGTACTCCTCTAACAAGCCTCTTGTTGGCTTTGGTCCTCGGATTTTTGTGGACCCATTAGGACCAGTACAAAAGGGTGAAATGGGGAAAGAAAAAAAAATTAAATAGGAGCGTCATTGTTGGGAAAACAAATTTTGGAAGGAGTAGAATAGAAAAGAAGAGGAGGAGAAGAATGGACAGGTACAGGGTAAATATTAAATCCGTGTTGAGGCAAAAATTTGATTGGAAATGTGTAATGGTATTGCATATTAATGGTTTCTCTCTCTCTCTCTCGTTTCTGTGACTGAGGTTTTTGAAGATGGAATTACCTTCTCCACCCACTTTAAATTTCAATTAAGCCACAAAACTACACTCACACATACAAACATACAGGGATACAAGAGAGGTCGATAGATTTCTGCTTATTGTAATTTTGATGTCAAAGACCATGTACAAAGTAATCCTCTGTCAAAAGCCACACATGATGCTCGTGTTTGTGAAGCAGGGAGAGTACATGTGTGTGTGTGTGAAGGGTCTCTCCATTCATTCATATATACCCTCTTTTTCTATTTTCCCTGGTCACACGCAACGTACATAACCAATATGCTAGTCTCTGACTGGTGGTGGTAATCCCCTCTAATCGTACTTGAGAGGAGATAGAAGGGAAGATATTTGTATTTGTTCAACTTTTTGGCGTGGGTATATAATGGTACGGGCCTGAGAGAGAGAGAGAGAGTACATATGATAACATTTTTAACCGGTTTCCAATCAATAGTTAAATGACTGACTGAGCCATAGTTCCATCCTCTCTCTCCACTTAGACGATCTTTGTCATGTCCATCTAACCCACAGTCTCTTATTAGTATTATCATCATGATGCACTAGGAATGAACAAGATGATGATGATGTGGTCCCCTCCTCCTCTCTCAACTCTGTTAAATATTATGCAGGGCACAAAAAAGGCTTTATAACTATGTATGTAATCCAAAGCAGTATTGACCATGTTCAAATTTAAGTATGGACTCTTATGTACGAGTGCCATCATTACCATTATTATGTCATGTGTGTGTGGATATAACTTCTCTCCAATTTTTTCTAAAGCCTTTAATTTTATGAACAGCATAAATTATTTTAAACAAGTAATCTGTGTGTGCAAACAAAGTGTGTGTGCTGTGACTCTTCTCATCTCATGTAAATACACATTTACATTTATTATTCACATTATATCCTCTATGCTCTGTTATTGTCGCTTTTGAGAGAGAGACAGCCCTCAGCACTGTCATGCCATAAAACCGTGATATCATGATGTGGAAATGTGTGTCTTATTTGATGTGTGTGTGTGTGTGTGTGTGTTGTGCTGGTTGACGAATATGTTTGCGAGGGACGCGGGTGGAGGAGTGTAGAGAGACGTATTGAATTATTATTTAACAAGCTTTTTATTACTTTATCAATTTTAAAAAATTATGTTAACTCTCTCTCTCTCTCTCTCTCTCTTTGTGTGTGTGTATGTGTAGCTCATCTACATTTTTGAACAATTATTGAACTTAACAACTTTGTAGTTTATTGTGTGTGGGGGGTTTTGTTGCAGCATTTCCTTCACACCTTAAATGTATTGAGAGAGAGAGTAATTTTATGTAAAATATTAAAAGTTCTCGTAAAGATCCACACATTATTATTATGATGCACAATTTTCATTCTTACGTCTATTGAGAAAATTGTTGAGGAATAAATTATGGTACTTTTTGGGAGAGCTAAACAAGGAGACAATTTGTTATGAATTTTTAACGGGGAAATCCCTTCAAGGGGAATCAGAAAATGAGACAAAAAATGGGGATTTTTTAGCGAGTCTATTTATTATTCAGAAAAAAACTCATCCTGTCAAACTTATCCAAAGGGATTTCATCAATGAATTTATGGCTATGCAGTTCATGCTTGATATGCGTGCAGTGTTAATTAAATTAAATTATAAATACAAAGGATTAATATTTATCAAAAAAATATTTCTCACCACTAGAAGGACGATCTGAGTAGCGCGTACAGTAAACCTGAAAATTTTAAAGAATTTATTAAGGACCGTGTGCATACAATGTATTGAGCCTTATGAAATTCAAATGGAACAACAAAGTATTTTTCTGCCGCACATAAATCATAATTAAGTAGAACATCAAAAAATAGAGATCTTTACCCAAGCGGGCCAAAGTAGCGGTCCCTGTGGCACCTTGGGATTGACTTTGGTTTCATCTACAACTTCTTCCCTCCGACTGAGGGATGTACAAGAAGAGTTTGAGTCTTCCGAGTGATCTTTGACACTGGAGGGTCCTCTACTCCCTCCACTATTATGTGAATGTCTTTTGTGACTACCATTATTAACATTACTGCTACAATTATTGCTACACTGGCTCATCTGTTCATCCAACAGGGCTGGATGACAATTGTGTGGACTATGAGAGGAGAATGAGGAGGTGGAGATTGTCCTAGGAGAGGACAACTCATTGTTGGCATCTCTATGTTGTTGTTGTTGATTCCTTTGATAGGGTGAAGAGTCTTCTGAACTAGTGACACTACTCCTCCGATGATGATGAGGACTCAACCGATTGATACGTTGAATGGCTACTTTGCCAAATTCAGGTCTTAGAATATCATCAATGGAGAATTTGAGCGAATTCCCATTCCCCCCTCCACTACTCCGATTATAAAGATTATGATGGAGGAGTTGTTGTGGTCGACTGGGTATCGAAGTATTGTTGACGCTATTATTACCTAATGCAGTGATTTTACTCAAAGGATCCTTCACGGCGGCAGGGATGGAAAGAGGAGGACTTATGGGGAAAGTGGTTGTCGGTGTCATCATCATCACCATAGAGGATGATGGTGGTCTCGAAGGTGGTCTGCCACAAATCCCATTATTGTCATCCCCACCATTGTTCAGTTTGGCCGAGCTATTGTTACTATTACTACTAGGACTACAACACTCGTCGTCATTCTCAATGAGCCGTGTCGTCATTCTTTGTGATCTCGACTCTGACCTTTCCACTTGGACAGATGTTTCACAGACTGAATTTTGACTGTCCAACTTTCCACCTCCTTCCCTATTCGTAGAGTTCATTTCGGTTGTCGTTGAACAGGACTCTCCAGGGAGTGGAGAAGTTTGAATGGATTCAATATCCAGTTTCTCCTCCTTCATTTCATTCTTAGTTGACAATAATGTTCCTTCTGTCATCAATTCCTTGTTTTTGTTGCACTTATTTTTTGCATCTTTTCCCTCCATCTCCTCTCCAATCCCTTCCTCCTTTTCCCTTCCAGGGTCCTCGAAAGTAGAGCCTGGACTCCCTTCTCTTGATTGGGGTGGGGAAGGACTGTGTTGTGGACTTGTTTTGATATCTTTGACTGTGAAAAGATTGTCGGATGATGACAAGGAGGGAGAAGAAGAGGATGATGAGGTTATGAGACAACTGACACTGCCTGACATCCGCGGTGTCGGCTTGACCAGTCGTGTCGGCATTGACATGATGGGTGAGTGAGGTGGAGACGGAGATGGAGAAGAGTAATCACTTTTCCTCCTATTGTTATGATTTTTATTCTTGTCTCTTGAAATGCTATTAATAATAATACTATTGTTACAAGTCGGCGGAGTTTGTGGAGAGTTGACTTCTCCATTGTTATTATTGTTGGTGTTGTTGTTGTTGTGTAGAAGTTGGGATGCGTAGGAGGAGAATACTTTGGCATTTGTGGATGAGTTAGTTGTAGTGTGGCTGTCACTATTTTGTGAACTGTCACTGGCACTGGAGTCTGGGGACATGGTCATCGGTGGTCGGCTATGATGACCCCCACCATGATGTTGACTATGACTACTGTTCCCCACTAAACGTTCCACTGGAAGTGCGAGCATATTTCGCCGGCTAACTATGTGCATTTCATAAATAAACACAGTGTCACCCACACACTCACTCTCTACCTCAGGCACAGAGTATTGTATTGTCTTTCAATATATTTCTTTTCTTGAATGTGTTGTGGTCTGAATGTGTCAATTTTGTTGAGGGTGAAGAGACAGCACTTTTGTGTGACACAGAAACACATACGCCTGTGTATACATGTGTCAACAATTATTCACACTCTTCACAATATTGAGACTCCATTTTGTAACACACACTATTCCACTTGACAGTATATTAGACTTGTGTATATTGAGTAGTGGTGGTGAATTCACAAAATACTCAACACTCGGCTTTTCTTACAAACGAAGGAGGGATAGATAGAGATGAGGATGAATGAGCGGGCCGAAGGGGGACAAAAAGTGACAACTTTTCAAATGGTCTAACAATGAAGAGACGAGGAACGACGAGGACGACGAAGGGAAGGTGAGTGACAGCTCACGCACCCACGTGCACAACCTCAACCTTGATGATCCTTCTATCCGTTGATTTTTCTCTCTCCCCTCACCTCACACACACGTATACGGTACAGGACGAACGAGAGAGAACCCTTTTCATTTCCCTTTGTCTCAATTTTGTAAATAATTAATATTTCAAATTTTTAATCCACCTCCGCCCGTCCTAGCCATGACTAAAATCAATTTTTCTAAAATTTTGTTTTCAAAAAATATAGTCTTTCTCTCCCTTTCGTCTGTACTATATTTCGATAGTCTATATTTTCACCCGTTTCCCCGAAATCTCCAGTAATTCACAATTCGGATGAGTATTGAAATGTCTGGTGTGGTAGGATGTACAAATATGTGTGGGATAATATAATGCAAGGAGTGGTACAATTGTACTGTGTATGTGTGTGTAATTAAAAGAGAGTGAGATGTTTCAGTTTGAAGGGATGTTATTGTTACGCTCCTCTTGTTACAACTAAGTGAGGAGGATGAAGAGTATGACGTCTAAATAATCCGACAGGAGGAGAGGGAAAGATAGAGAGAGACAGGGACAGACACACACACACAGTGAGAGTGAGAGGGAAGAGGGATAGAGAGAAAAGAGAGAGAGAGAGAGAAAAGAATTTTTGGAAATGTCAGTAAGATTCGCCACGGGTTGATGAAATTGACAGAGATCTCCCAACTCCTGTCACATCCTCAACAACTTTTATATACGCATCTCTTCATCTTATTGGATTGAGGCTCAGAGGATTCAGCCGCAGGAGGGGATGGCGAGTCATTGGTATGGCTCCCTTCATGGTCCGCCCTTCCCTCCATCGATCCACCAATCCTGATGGTTGTTACATTGGGCCTCCCGGCCCATCCTTCGTCCACAGGGCGTCTCCGCCGATATTGAGCTATATTGGTTACCACTCTTTATTACATAGACGCTTTGATTATCTCGTGTGATGGATAAATACAATCCACACACACAAAAGACCTACGCTTTTTAAATACACTCATTCTCGACGAAGGAGAGTGAGACAGAGACACGTCCCACATTAATACATGAGAGAGAGAGACTGAGAGAGAGTGTGTGTGTGTATATATGTGTGAGTGTGTATTATGCAATTACACAACAAGTCTTCATGTGCATAAATCCAGTTGTTCCTCCATCCTATGTCTGCCTCGTCAAAGAGAGAAGGTTATATATTTCAAAAAAGATTCTCCCTTCCTCATAGCCCATGGACAGACACACACACTCTGATGTTACTGATGTAGAAAGGGATGGACGAGGGTAGTAGAGTTTATTATGGAATCTCCATGCACGGAGCATATCACCCTCATGCTGTGAATCACATTTTACCTGCCCTCAACTCTACCTTAGCCTAAATTCTTCATATATCACCCAGCACCTTTTATTACTTTACTAGCTATAATCATCACAAAGTGCTCCCTTCTCCCAGCCCTCAGCGAGTATATACAGTGTACACTGTCCAGGGCTTTACTGTCCTGTGTGTGTCCGTGTGTTGGTGTGTGTGTAACTCTATGTAATAAGACTTGGTGTCCACGAAATTTCCTGACTGTAGGTATACAGCTTTGTCTGTGTAATGTGAGGGCTATTGGAGACGTGAGTAGAATAGAGGGTGAATTTTTGGGAAAGAGATAATAATAATCGTTGTACAAATCCTCCTCCTCTTCTTTCTATCCTGGTAATATCATGGAGGCCCACATTATCTACATAGGGACAGAATATAATCATATTCCAGGACATGTCTACATAATGAGTAATAATGTTATGAACGGAGGAACACTCCGTCCCTTCCCATCCTAATGACATGGAGGGAGGGAGACTAGAGAGGATGATAACCCGGCTTTCCATAACTGACTACAGACACACAGTGTAGGCTGTAATAGTGTGTGTGTGTGCCGTGGACCCTGTGTACATACTACTATTATACGACGGTTTTTCGCTTTACAGCTACACAAAACTTATAGCCAAAGCTACTTTCCCACAATGAGCTCAAATGGACTGAAGAACATGGTATTTCATGGTATGGTATGGTAGACTACAGGGTTGTGTGTGTATGCTGTTTTTAATTTTGTGTGTGTTTGTAGTATGCACCTTATTTTACTTCTTCTTTTTTCTCACCTCCAGAGACGTTCCAATCTTAAAGAGTGACAGTGTGTGTGTGTGTGTAGTTTAGTTTGTAATATATGGAAGGCATAAAGTTGTCGCGGAGAAAAATACAGAGACCAGAGACAGAGAGTAAGCTATATAAAAATAAATGTGGAAAGTTGTGTCTGTATGAAGGGAAAGACGAAAGAGATGGGAACATCATTTAAATCTAAATGAAGCTTCCTCTTCTTATGTTCAGGGGCCAGTATAATACAATTTTATCTACACTGTACAGGGTAGCTCAGTTCCCCGCCTTCGTATACAACCTGGGAAATGTGTACTTTATTCGGATTTGGGTCAGAGACAGAGACTAACTGGAAATTCAATTCAGAATTAAATAATATTTATGTTTTATTTGAAATTATATTAAGTTATATATTATGTAAGATGAAAATTAACCCAGTATTTACCAAATGGAAACAAAAAGTTTTTATTTAATATTCTTTTAAATATTTGGATTAGTAATAAACTCATTTGCAACTTAATTAGATAATTCTAAAACACGTCTATTTTTTACACACGCCTTTTCCTTACTCATAAAAAACTCCAGTGTATTCACCCTGTACAACAAAGAAGAGTCGTACACACACTACTGACTGGATCTGTCATGCAAGAACAACTATATAACATTTTCATATTGCAGATTCCACTGCAGTCGGTGTGTGTACAGCAGGACTGAACTGCAGAGCTACAGAGATAAAAGGTAGAGGAGTCAAGACGTGAGAGAATTATGTAGAGTGAGGTGAGAGGAAAAAAAATCCCAGATTATATTTGAGTCTCTCTTCTTCACATACCCAAGAAACACACACACACACACACACACACAACATACACACTCTTTGGCTAGGTGTGAAACAGACAATGTATTTTAATTCATTCCGTAGAATGTTATCTGTTAAAGCCACCATGAAATTGTATGTATGAAATATGTGTGCGGAGAGAGAGAGAGAGAGAAAAAAAAAATCTCTTCATTTTTTCCATGACTCCCTCTTCACTAACACCGAAGAGCATATATTAGATTACATAGTACTCGTACAATGTGTGTGTGTATGTGCGTTTTTAGTTGCTGCTAGGATTTAATTCAGATATTATCCTTGAACATTTGATGTCCGTTTATCATTTGCATTTAATTTGTACGGGGTGATATAAAGACATATTCAGCTTACATCATCAAACTGTTAGCCATAAAAATTTTTACTCTTACTATAGTCCGACTGCAGTATTTTGAACCAGCCCAGACTACATGTACACACACTCTCACATACTCTAGTCCTTGCCTATATTATGCGATTTTACGACCAACATTTTTTTTCACCTCTTCTCCTCATCTCTATCTCGTCTGGTTCATGTTCTCCCCTGTTTTTTTCATGTGTGTGAATAATTGTTGTTGTGGAAAATTAAAATGTTGCCTGGAGCGGAATTTTTTGACGATGGTTGTAATAGCTAGTATTACAAATACACCCTCATGAGATTGTATGGAGATGGACACTAAACAGTACACTACAGAGAGAGAGAGAGTGAGAAACAGATTTAACGATGCACTTGCTGTTAGCTATATCAACCAAATATTTTCTTGATTGTCTGCCAGTGTGGAGAGGAGAGTTGTAAAACTGATGATTAAGTCTATAGAAACAGATTAGCTCTTCTTCCTCTCTCTCTCTTTCAATGAGTTGAGTTGTGAGAGGCTCTCTTTTATGCACAAGTTGTTCAAAAATTTAATTTGCTATACTTTTCCTCTTGCTCACCCTTAAATGGCAATGTATAAGTTGAGCCGCGATGAGATGAGCCTGGATGCCAACTCCTCTTTTTCCTCTTCTTCTTCTTCTTCTCTATATTCATTGAGTGAGACTTCATGAAGATGTTACTCACGATTAGATCAAGATGAGCCAAATCAAGCCACAAACTCTCTGCCTACATAATATAATACGTGTGTATTAAATGGATAATGTGGACTTGTTATTCATTTAGGAACATACGTAGTAGGCAGACACTTGTTAAAATCCTCCAACAACAAAAGTTGAAGATTAGTGAGGATTATATCAAACAAATTGATGATGATGTCCCATCCATTACTCTCTCTCTCTCAATGGTTCTCAATGGTTCAGTTTGTAAAATGAGATTTTCTTTTTGCCAAAAATGTACGTTTTTTTTAAACAAAATTACTTTATTAAAATCACAATAGGAGCAAATAGGATTCACACAAAAAATGTACACTTAGACAAAAAGGGAGAGATTGGCTGGAGAACGTGTGTAGTATGTATGTGTTAGGATGCAGCTGCAATGTGTGTGTGCGTGTGTGCTAGGGAGTGTAGGATGTGGAGAAGGAACGAAGGAAGGCTTTGCCTGGAAAAAATTCTCCAATGGATTCGTCTTTTGTTTTGGGGACTGTAGGCTCCCTCTTCTTTTTCTCCGCCATTCTTCTTCAACAGATCCAAAATGAAGATCCAGAAATAGAATTAAGCCATGGAAAACCAAAAGATCCTTGAAATTAATGAAAGTAATTTCATCTCTCTCAAATACAAAAGTACATATTGAAGTAACATTTAAAATTTTTTTTAGTGGTCTACAAATTGTATTGGATTTTAAAAAAAATATCTAGAAAAAGAATCTTTATTTACTTATATAAATTTCTAAAAATAGCAATGATATCACGAATGTTATCCTACGTGCATACAAATACACGTACCGCTATCATTAGCACTAGCGAAGGTCAAGATCATGGTAATTTGTACTGTACAGTTTAATTGTAGGGTTTAACTTTTGAAAAAGTATAAGCGTACAGAATTTCAAAAACCCAGCTAATTAAGATTTACCGTTATAAGACTCAAATTATTTTTACACACCTCCCCTTAAACACCCCCTCCTCTCTGTACATATGATGAGGACAACAATTTAGAAAAATTCTCAAAACAAAACTCCCTTTCAATTTTTCTAAAAGGAAGAAGAAGAACAACAGCAATAAAAAACCAGCACATACACAACTTTTCCCTTGTAATCCAAGTCTTGAAATATATATAATGAAAAAAAAATACACAACTACAAATTCAAGAGTCATTTACACTCTCAGTCACACACATCTCCACATTGTACAAACTAACCCTCCTCCTCCAAAATGAAGCCAGTAAGTTCCCTCCTATCTTCCTAATTCCTACTTTTTGTCCTACTCCATAATGCGTTTCTCTCTCTCTCTCTCTTTGTGGCATGTCATCTTCTCTTCCCAAAAAAAATCTCGTAATAATAGACAATACATCATACATCTCTCTCCTCTCCGCTCCCAGTACTTTTAAACTTTTTACAGCTAAAAACAAAATAATTTGCCTTCTATCAACCACTCTTAACACACACACACACACACTAAACACACACACATCTAGTCTACAAAATGTGTACTCACTCCACTATTGAAACATGTACAGTGCCATTTGGAATGAAGCCACACTATTCTCCCCTATATCTCTCTTTCTTGCCTATGATTCTAGCTTGGAAGTGAGATAGAGAGAGCGTGGAGAAGTAAAGTCAGGCTTTTCTTGTGTGTGTGTGTGTTCCGGAGATAATGCGGCAGGGTTATAATGGAACGCCATGGCAAAATGAAGAAGAGAAGAAAAAACCAAAAGTCAAGTTTGGTCTATGATGATCCTCCACACTCTTCTTCTCTCTTCAACATCATTCCTTGGTTGGCTGAAAAAGGCTGAGATGATTCTCCTCGTCTATAGAGTTAACAGCCAAATGTTCCAGCCTTAGTAAAGTTGTTTTTTTCCTCCCTCCTCTCCTCTCCTCCCTGTGTGTGTGTGTGTTGTCTGCTGCTGCTCCTCCGTTCCCTCCTTCCTTCAGACGTTTTTTAAATGATGATGATGACTTGGGTATATCAATTCCAGCACAGCCCGGGGCTCTTTCACTTGAAAAAATTCACTCTCTGTTCTCTCTCATCCACACACACAACGACCGTCAGGAGAGATAGGAGCAACCCAGTCATCCATTCGATTCCAGGCGAGTCAAAGCCAAAAAGCCTCAGCTACAGCCATTTCTTAATTGCCTCCTAAAACATCTCGTCTCATTAGATATTTCCATTGGCTCAACTGTAGTTCCACAGCCAACTCCAGCGACTCTATTCCACATGTACCCTCGACTCTCTTCCCTCTTCATCCTTCTTTTTATGTTTACTTGATCCTCTCCCTCGTATAATCCTGACTATATCATCATTATCACATGCTTCCCTTAGCCTATGGGCATTTTGAGAGTCAGCCCTATGCTCCACTGCACTCAGGTATAATTTCAGTTTCTACACATATGCAGCCCCTATCCCCCCTTCCACACACACACACACTCACTATTGGACACACCGAGCAGAGGATAGGATAAATGTAGTTGTGTGTGAAGCGCAGCCATCATCCCCGCCTGTCAAATGAGAAAAAATAGCTTCATGAACATGCAACCTACACACACACACACCCGCCCTCCTAGCATTTATTCAGCGATGAGGATGAGATGAGATACTAATATAAACATGCACGGCATAAATAAATTTCTCATCTCTCTCTATACTCCTCTTTGCTGTCTCATCTCCTGCCTCCTGCCTCGTTATTATTGATGGCAAACTTTTATTCCATGGCACTACTTTCTTAATTAGAAAAAAAATTACTGAAAAATCCTGACTTCATTTTTTTACCCGTTCTCCGTCCAGGCTCAGTTTTTTAAAAAGTGTAACCACATCATGGCTAGTTTTGTTTCTGAAGATTTTAAACTCTAATATTTGATACCAAATGCGCTTTACGTTTTTATTTTACTGCTGTTACCATAATAATTTTTACAATGCAGATAATCTCACGTGTTCATTTTTTATTTGTTTCTTCTCAAAATATTTCGAACCCTCACAAAATGCAGTTTTTTCACAAAATACGATTAAAGCATTGAATTAACCACAGAGCATGATATCCTGATAATCCCAGAAATTTGAATAAAGTCATTAAATGAGGATTTCTCTCTCTGATAGTGCGAAGAAGAGCTGGAAAAAATCATTTGAGCTGTATTTCATTTCTCGATGATGAATTTGTCAGGAGATTTTTGAAGACGGTTAGGAAAGAGTCGACTCGTTAAATTGGAAGACAAGTCATGTGCAGTGAGAATGGCTCATAAAATTAGATGCTTGGCTAAGATAAAAGTTAGTCGAGCTATTACCAATAAATTAAGATGGTTTAGTGATGATAGTGCGTGTGTGTGTGTGTGTGCCCAGCCCGTACTTTACTGAAATGTACTCTACTGTGTGGATGAAATTATTTTTTTCCCTACCACCCATAGTCTACAGTCGACCCTGTACTTACAGCTACAAGTGTAAAACATTGTTTGGGGTGTCTGGAGGTCTGAAAGTGATTATAAAATTTAAAGTTGAGTAGAGAGGAGGAAGGGAGGACTGAGGAGGGAGGAGAGAGCCCTGCAATCTTGGCCGTGCAGGAGGAGAAAAATGATATAATATATTACAAAAGTATACAGAGGACAGGATGTTTGGCATTAAGTGATAACAAGCCATGACGCGATCCGTCCTCTCAATTTCATCCGCTCTTATCTTCCCTCTTTCAACTCTTTCACATCTCAGCCTCTATTTTCTCTCCTCTCTCTATTCTCTAGGACCAATACTTGCAAAATGTGAGACAAGTCAACTGGAATGTATGAAAAAAGGATCCAAACTTCCACACCAGTTATGTGTGTGTGTGTCTTCTTTTAATCTTTTGCAAAAAGAGAGAAAGAGCCATGCAATCATTTTTCAGGATGACATGTGCTAACCTTCAACTAATTAAGACAGCCACTTTACAATCTGTATATCTGTGTGTTATGTTATGTGTGTGTGTGTGTGCGTGTGTGGGAGAGAGAGATAAATTTCGAACGTAAATCAAGTCATTAAAACAAATTTGACAGATGATTTTTGTCAGAGGAAGAAAAATAGACAAAAAATGTGATTATTTGGTACGTGTCTGATTACATAGTGAGTTGTATGAAGGTTTTCCCCCCAAAAATTCCCATTATCATGACTGATCTGCAAAATTGGAACCCTGCCCTTCTCCTCCTCCTCTTCCTCCTCCTGTGTTTACAATTTCTAGTACTTTAGTTCAGATAAATGTATGTATTGTGTGTAATAAGTACAAAGTAATGGTTAAGAAGTAATACATACAGGACAAATTTCCCTAATTGAATTTTATGCTGTCTGTTGGTTGATGATATGACATGATAGGATGATGCAAGGATGGATCCAATTCAATGCCACCAATTCAAATCACATCTCCTCCCCTATCCCTATCCTATTCAAATGTGTATGTTGTATCACATTGCATATTGATCTAGACTCTAGACACAGTATAAACTGTGTACTGTGTGACATTGTTCAAGTACAGGAATCATCAAACTTGTTTCAATTCAATTTATACCACAATTACCAGCCATTACGGGTTGAAATAGGTTAACTCCAAATAATTTCTCTAGTCCATGATGTTAATTTAATCCTTTGCCCTTCTCCATTCATCCCCTCCTCCGTTCCTTGTTCCTTGTTCCTTGTGTATCATCTCATCTATTTATACTACCCAAAGTCATGCCATGTGTATATTTGTACTGTACACACTGTCTGTATTTACGTGTGTGTTCTACCCGAGTATCTATAACCAGCCATTGACACACAGAGAACTGAAGCTCCCCTCTCCATGTAACATGTTTATTGTCAATTGGGGACTTCTCTCTCTCTCTCTTATTGAAAGAGTGGCTATTATTTAGTTTATTCAATTCCCCAGTTACGCACTATGAACTCCACCAGTGGGAAACTATGTACGAGGAGTGTACAGTACAGTACAATTTAAAAATATACGGATACGAATGTAACACTCTAATAATGAAAAAATACTTATAAGGACACCCATGCAATGGATAAATATGGACTTGTGCCAGTGTTTGGTTGTAGCATGATAGAAGAACCATACCACACACACACACACACACACAATTATAATGGCATGAGCAGGATGATGAGAGAGAGACTTTTTTTTAATGATGATCGAGCCAAATGAGTCCATTTAAATTAAGCTCTTCGGACTTGTTTCCATGATAATCATAGAATCCCCATTTCGATTAAATAGAGAGAGAGAGGTGGACGAACCACCATCATCATCACTACCAAGAACGAATCCAAAAAATTGAATGGCTTTACTACTTTTTGCCTATATCTGGATTGTAGAGAGAGTGTGTGTGTGCATGTAGAATGTAGACTCCCTTTACCTCCACTACACATGCAGTTCAGAGACATTACACTATTTTAACTCGGAACAATAAGGGCATAATAGTCTACACACACACACATGTAATTACAATAAATATATAGTTGTGTGTGTGGTGTGTATGCTCGGGTAGCCATTAAAGGCTTGAATTAAATTATTACTTTGGACCGATGAAAGATCATTAGATTTTTCCTCAATTTTTCCATTATCTCTTATTTATCAACCATCAGGTTTCTCTTGTACACCGTACTCTCTACTCCCACACACACACACATACTCTCCGCACTTTTTTGCTGATGGTTCATTCTGTTTTTTAGAAGAAGAATTGTAAATCCCCTCAATAAGTCATAGCATAAGTAATAGAATGTCTGTGTCAATTTTTTACATTTGGGCTCATGTTGACACGGATGGATGTATTAAATTGTAGGCCATACATTGTTGTTGCTAGCAATGGCTGTTCATGACATCTGCCTACTTCCACTCTTTTTTTAGAGCGGAAGTTCCCGTCGTCGTGAAGCTGAAGGTAGGGAAAAAAGTTTAATCATTCATTAGCTTCTCGTTTCTCCTGTGCGTCTTCTTGTTGGAAAGGCTGCGAGGGCATACAATAGACTAATAGGAGGTAACTCTGATTGAGTTAGCAGGAAGAAATGTGTGTGAGTGTGTGTGAGAGACTTGCATGTGTTTGTAAGGGAGAGAGAGGGAGAAAGGGAAATAGCATGTATCAGTGATAATCTTTTTAAAACATTCTTCCTGTGTGCATTAATTGTAGTTATTCCATTTCGTCATGGACCATGAACAGGAGCTTGTACACAAAGATAACTTTTTATTGTGCTCTGATACGAGCTGTTGATACGTGCTCATTTTCTCTATAATCTACCCGTTTCTACGACCAGACTCAGATTTGAGAGAGAGAGAGAGAGAGGGGGAGATGTGGGGGTGATGATTTACCATTTAAATGACGTAATTATCAATGTCTATGCTAAACTAGACGACTCATTTCACACACACACTCACTCGCACTCTCATTGTCCATAACTAGAAACGATTGTAGATATAACAATCACACACACACTCTCACTCTCTCTCTACCTGGACTGGACTGGCCTGTGTGTGGGTAATAAAAATGTATAGCAATTATATTTATGATTATTACAACAACAAAGTTTTTACCTCCCCCCGCCGTTTTCCTCGCTCTCTTTCTCTCTTCCTTTCTCTCTCTCATAGTCAAGCACGCATTTCGTTCTCTGTCTCTCATTCTCTGTTTGCTCCACGGACAATGTTTTTATTTACACCTTTCCATCAAAAAATCACTGACTAATTACAGGCTTTCATCATTCATATTGAAAAGTAATCTGTAAAATTCCTCCTCTCTCTATATATATTTTTTAATATACTAGTTACTACATTAGTACACACACATTTCTTTTATATCCCACCATATTTTATGTATTCAATTTCAGGGCAAAGATAAACATGCAATTTTCTCTCTCTCTCTCTTATGTACGTTCATGTTCAAAAGTGACTGTACATAATGCCGCTGCCGCTAGTTATAAAGTCATCTTATGCAAATGTGTGGATGTGTGTGTGTGTGCATTGTGTGTATCCTGAGACTGGTTTGTCCATCCTATTAAAAATTTTAATTGGTGGACTCACCATGTAAATATTTTGATTGTTGACCATTTCTAGAGAAAATTCTTTCCGTTCACCCCACATCACAAAAAATAGTAAGGTAAGAAGAAGACACAAAACTCACCTACTTTCCTCTATGAGAAAGAAAATGAGGAGACGAGATGGATTGATAGGAGGAGGAAGAGGAGGAGGAGGAGAAATCCAAATTATAATACAAATAGTGAAAAAGGGATAAATCAAAATAAAATTACAAGGATAATGAAAAGACCAACTGCATTCTAGTATTTTCCTTGTGCACAAAATCCAGTCTTTCCACAACCAAGGAGGGAAAGGAGGAGGAGGAGGAGAAGAAGAAAAAGAAAAGAAGTCAGGGAGGATGGGATCACAAACCAAAGTTGCGTGAATAAATGGAGCAACTGCTGTGAGAGTGTGTGTGTGTATGTGTGTGTACTCTTCTTTTTAGGGAAGTTAGTCTCGTGTCAATTGAGGCGAAGAAAGTCAATCGAAATTTTCACAATGTTGCCTACACATAAGATTCCTGTAGTTAAGAAGGAGGAGGAGATGAGAAAAGATCTAGATTAAAATAAAGTTTTTCAAGAGGGAAAAGAGCATGGAGCCAGAAGGGGACAAGTGTTAACTTTCAAATTGGATTTCGGGTGGTCTTATTTCCTCTCTCTCCTTTTTTATACGACTAGGACGAACCATACTCTTTTTGGATTGAAGGAATCAATTCACTCATCCGTTCACTACATCCATGTATGTACATGTACAACTCGTGTGTGCCCATATAGACACAGGGTACTGGTAACAGCAGTCTTTCGAATTAGTCGGAGAGAGTAAGTGTGTGTGTGAGCAATTGCAAAGAGTTGTAAAATAGAGGAAAAGGAAAAACTCTTTCAATTTCCACAATTGTAATCATCATGTGGTCGATACAGTCCTCTCCCTCCCACTCTACTTTATATATAATCCCAGCTTGTTAGGCCTTCTCTTTCTTTCCAAATATATAAAAAACTTTTTCTGACTGTATTTCCCTCTTTTCTCTCTCTCTCTCTCTCTCTCTCTGTCAATTCTCATTCTGGACGGGAAGGAAGTTGACCTTTTTTTAAATTGAAATCGAAATTGAGCATTTTGATCCCCTCTTCACTTTCCTTATTATATCATTACTAAAAATAGGAATTCCTCCATTTTTTCCGTCCCTCGTTTAAAGCTTCAACAGTGGAAATTCAAACTCCGAAAAGTAGATTTTACTTGAAAATCTTGAACATGACAATCAAAATAATTTTACATTTTTTAAAAAAACCATTTTGACAAACTCAAACGAGCTTGTAATTTGTGACAGTTTCAATTTTCCATCACCCTGACTCCAAACACACACACACACACGTAGGATTTGGATAGAGTTCATACCCCACTGAAGACTGATCCAAAGTGAAGTGGACTTTTTGTATCTCCTCATCCTTCCCTGATCCCAACTGTCGATTGAGGGGGATCTGGATTAAGCATTTAGAATTCATTGATGTAGAGAAACCTCAAACATGACGGCCAGACGGATTAACTTTTCGTTTTTTACACACACAAAGCCTCAACACCGGCCACAATCAACAGAGACATGGCAACACTATTCCCTTTGAATAAAATCCCTTGATAAAGTCAAGCCGACTTTTCTCCCCCTTCCAAGTGTGTGTGTGTCCGGAAAGACGTTCAAATGCAAAATATAATGGATATACACGTACCACACACACACACACACACATAATAATAACGTTGGATGTTCCTTTTGTGTTGATATAATAATTTTTTTATCTCTCCCTCATCATCGTTGATCACGCGTTATTCTGTCTGTTTGTACAAATACAAAATAATACTTGAAATATTTTTTTATACTAATCTCTCTCCCATCCTTCACAATGCGATCCAATGCAATGTGTACACTTTGTGTCAATGGTCGGACAACACAAAAATCTTGATGAATTTTCCACCAAGATAATGATAAGGATAAATGGAGGAGGATCTTTGTTACTGTACTAACGTTAAATTGTCAATAGTCAGTCTGTTGTCCTTCCCTCATCCCGACACACACACACACACAAACAGAATGAGTTCGTGTGTGTAAATGTTGTGACTTTTACCTGCCAAAAAGACTTAGAAAATCTAACTAAATTCCTCCTTTGACAAGAGTACTTCCCGCCGCCATTCTCAACAATACGCTCTCAAAATTCAGTCATTCATTCACAATACGTTTTTTCTAGAGCAGCAGCAGAAAGAGTACCAATAGTAATATGAATGTAGTACCGACCAAACTTCCCTCATCCAAATCTCTGGAGACTGATGATGACCACTGTGGCATCATCATCATCATTACGATGGTCATTTTACTTCTGCATTACTACGTTACTACCTCCTCTCTCTCTCTATGATTGTATGACTTGCCCATTTTTTCCTCTCAAAATTATATTGGACTTTACATATTGGGTGGTTTGCCCCCTTTTGTGCTGTGTGTCCAGTGTGAAAGGGGAAGTTTTCTTTCTCTGTTCCACCGCCGCTGAGTAAAATTGTCATAATGTAGATTGATTGGATGTATCCCTGTGGATGAGGGAATCATTAGAATATCATGAGTAATTCCTTCATCCTGTTGTCTGTTCCTATTCCTGCTCTGCTAGAAAAGATGATCCTCCATTATATTTTAATTCAAAGGAATGTGCACAAGAGAGGGGAGGTGGGAGGATAATTTTTCGAAGAGAAAATTCACATTACAATGTATTATACATTAACTGTGGGGGCATTTGCTAAATGGCATATTTTGAGAATTTTCGGACTGCGTTTGTGTGTGACAGGTGGTAAATTTTAAGGGAGAGTAATGGGAGAGAAAAGTTTTATGAAAAGAAGAAAAATGAATTGAACGTTTCATGTCTCTCTTCCTCCTTTTGTTATTCCTGCTGTTGCTCCAATGTTGTTCGCTGGGATGATGATGAAATTATATTGGAGAGTTCATCCCATACTTTTGAACGTCCCCCAGTTTAATATTTTGTTTGTGAAGGATAGTATAAGTATAGTAATAGTAGGGATGAGGAGGAAGGAGTGAGAGGAACCATGATGGCTTTTTGTCTGCGGCAGTCAATGTGTATTTGATTCGATATTATTTGCGTGATAAAACTCATCTGGAGGAATGTGAAGGAATTTCAACGCCCTTCTCTCGCCAGGTGATCCACCACCACCAACAAAATTCGAGGTATCTTCTCTCTCTTCCCTTTCACACACTCTTTCTCTTTTGTATGGCAGCTGTGCCATGAGCGTCCATTTATTTACGGTTTATTTAACCTGGGCAACTTTCCCGAGGAATTAAATAATCAAGGGAAGAGAAGGTTTGACTAATAGGTTTAAAATTTTGGGCGATCCATATGGCTATTCAAAAAATTAGAATAATTATGATGGATTGTGCAGTAAATTTTAATTTAGATCCAATTAAATCCACATAATGGGAAAATATTTCATAATTTGATGATAATAGTACTAAATATTGTTTTATGTAGTGTACAATTCTGTGGACACAAAAGGCATTTTGCGTAGGAAAATGTTTAATTGTACAAAGAAATTTTTCGTGAAAGAATATATTTCTCTCTGCTTCTGTCCTTCGTCTTTTAGCAGGGTGAATACAGTACAATGTGTATACACAAAGATATGGGTGGCTCTTTAGATTGTATCGGAGGAAAGAATGATCCTTTTTAGAGAACATGAGCAAAGGTAATAGAAAATTTCTGTTCTTCTCAAACTTTTCCCTGTCCACCCTTCCTTGTTCTCCCAACTTCCGTTTGTGGTGGAAAGACATTAGTGATTTTGTTAAAAAGCTTCTGCATCCCAACAATAGATTTTAGTGGACTATAAAAATAAACTTTTGTTTCTTCTCTGACACACAGACTGGAGAGTGTCATAAATTTTGTGGCTCCGATTCCTTTGAGTGTGTTCTCAGAATCAAGGAGTCAAAGATAGAAGGCACAAAATACATTTTTTTGACAATATTTCACCCATCATAGCTATCTCCTTATTGACAATTTTTACCTTTTAAATTTGTAGAAAAATCAGTCATGACGGTTCGTACTTGTTGACGATAGTCCCATAGAAATATCCAAAATAATTTGATTGTTTTTGTAATTGAAGTAGAACAATTGTGTATCTAATTACACACATCAGCTTGATTTGCAGTATGGATGTCCAAATTACTCTGATTTTCAACTAAACAGTATTTACACACTTTGTTACCCTAATGACCCCTACTAATGACCCTGATGATTGAATTACAGGTACTGTAATGATGGAATTGATTTCAGTCATTCTAAAGAATGCAGACTATTACACTGTCATAAAAATCCTGGTTGACTGAGTTGCAGGAATTTTTCTACTTCTCTTTGAATACCATGGAAAAAGTGCAAGTTTATTGCGTGGGAAAGGTGTGCATTTGAAACACACAGAGAAAGAGAGAGAGAAGGGGGAGAGAAAGAGATGAATTTTGAATGAAGTTTCATTGCCTGGTAAGTGGAGTAATACTCCACAGGGAATTTTACGATAGGAGAATTGTACACACACACACACAGTGAGAGACAGAGAGAGAAAAGATACTTGTAAATGGTGATCATGATAATAATGATGGGTAATAATGTTAGTGATAATCAAAAAGTCGCCTCTCTTTCTTCCTCTCCTCTGTTTGTTGTTGTTCATACTTCCCAGAGAGAGGGACTTTGACAGTCACAAGTCACAAGGGACCCTGTGGTGGCTCATAATGTAAATAGCCCACAATAAAAATGAAATAAATAAGGGTCCCCCAGACGCCCTGACTTTGTATTGGATGGAGGATACACCCACAAGTACTCAGAGGGGACACTATGTAACCCAAGTTTAAGGGACACTGAGGACAAAAATCGTGAGGACCATTTTGGAGACGGTGTCTTTCTCTGTGTGTATGTGTTGCTCTGTGGAGACAGGGAGACAGATAAGCTGGTAAAGGTGAGGTGTACTATGAAGAAAGAAGAAGATTTACAATGTATTTACAGTGTACTCGGCGGATGGACACAATAGAGAGTTTGGTCCGTGGGTTTGTTATTTGAACTAACAAAAGTTGGGAAGAAGAAGAGAGAAACCACGAGAGAGAGAGAGTCTCCATGTTTTCTTTTTAATACAAAAGAGATGACAAACCATCCGATCATGGCCCATGTCCACTGCTCATTTGTGAGGTCCTTCGTTCACGACTCTCAGAGTGATATATGACACCCATCCTCCCCTCTCACACACACACACATAGACACAAACATCCGAACATAAACAGAGGGAGAAAAACCACGGCCAAAATATTTGGAAAACTTTTCTTTTCTAACAAACAAGACAGGGAGACAACTATCATGGCCCCCTTCCGTATACTATAGTGTAGTCACTGGAGAAGAGAGAGAGAGAGAAGGGACACACACACACAAAGGTGAGTTGTGCTCCTGTGTAGATTTTTTCTCTCACTCTCTCTCTCTGATGTGTTTTCAGGGCACAAGACATTGGGCGGGTCTGTCCTGTCCATTTTTCGCTCAAAAAATTCCTGGCACCCATAATTCACCCTCTTTTCTCCAGTCCATTGAAAGAACCTTGTTTGTCCACTAATATAGGACAGGATTGGTAGGATGGTACAGGGTGTAAGTGAGAGTGTATTGTACTCAGATTCTCACACACACAAATATTTTTTTGCAATTATCTCTTGTCCAAATATTTATACATACATACGTATTGTGTCAGTGTGGTTTGATGGGTAAGATTTATGATTTTTTAAATCAACCCCTACTTCAACTGGATTCATGTGTGTGTCTGTCCCATCATTTCCCTCCTGCACAAATACAGGTATTCCACACACACACACGCACGCATGAAACCACAAGTGGTAATGACAAGCTTTGTCAATTGTATATCATTTTTTTGACTCCACGTACAAAAACTGGGTTTACTTCCCAAAAAGAAATCTCAGAATTTTTGAAGCAGTTCTAATTTATGAGGGTTCAATTTAAGGGTTCCAAAGGAGAGGACTTTATAAATTCATCATGTCAATTTTGAGAGGTTGTCTCATATTCCTTTGGTTGGATGTGTATATGCTTAAAAAGTTCTCACAAAATTTGTGTGTAAACAATTGTATTGTGTGTGTGTGTGTGTGAAATGTCAAATTATTGAACACATTTCAAAAATACAAGAGAAAATAACTCAATCAATTTTTCTACTGACATAAATCTGTTGAATAAATTAAAAAAATTTCGTTTCTGTCAATTTCCCTGTCCTGTCCTGTCCTGGCATGAAAATTAGGAAGTGAGTTGAAAACCTCGTTCAAAATTTATGTCTCTCCTCAAAATGTCTCCCATCACTCATAACAGATTTCACTTACCTGTGTCTTGACCAAATCCCAATTACTCTTTTATGATCCTCATTTTACACAAGCAGTAATTCACTTCCCTCACAAATACATAGAGTACAATTGTACAGCCGTACAGGTGAGAAAGAGACGTGGAGTAAATTGGGGAGAGAAAATAAATATTATACAGTTCTTTACAACATTGGACATTCTCTCGATTGGGCTTGTGGACTTGTTTAGTATGTCTTCCGTGGGAAAATCACCCACCAAATATAATAAAACTGCTCTCAACATTTTTGTAAAATACACAATTAGGGTAATTGAAGTCTCATTCATTATTTCCTCCTCCTTTTGTTTACATCATCATTTTTTGATCAAATGGAAGACGAACTAGTAAAAAAGAACTCAATAGTCTATACTACGTCTACGTCTACGTCTATATAACAAAAATGGTGTAAAATAAATATTTGAAGAGCACACAAAGACATTTTTCATATTGTTCCAGTCTCCAGAATTAGGGACAGTTGCAACTAAAATTGCATAAACTGATGTTCAACAATGACTCTCCAGTACTCAGGCGACTACACAGCCAATCCATTATACTGACAATAAATAACCTTTCGGAAATTATGCAATAACATAATGTTCAGAGTAAAAATTGTGTACCCAAAAAACCTCCCATAGCGTCGTTTCCCATACTATTTTTGCAAAGAGGAGAGGGAATATTTGCGAACATTAAAAAAAACTGAACAAAAATATAAAACACTGGGAGGAAAATAGAAGAGTGGGTAATAATAGTAAGAGTTTTTGCAAAAATGTGAACAATAAATACATGAGGGTGAAGGAAAGGAGTGGCTTTACAGTGAGTGGAAGGTGTTGCATCCTCTCTCTCTCTTTCTCTTGTTGTTAGTTTATTACTGCTGAGGAAGGTGTTCACTCATAATTTTTCGCCATGTTCAAATATCCACATAAAACTAATATGTACATTGACTGTGCATAATTTAAATGAGCATTGGACACACACAGACAACCACAACAAATAACAAATTCATATGATGGACACGAAATCTATTTCTCTCCTATATCCATGCATACACACAGTATACATACACTTATGTAGGAGTGCAGTGTGCGTGTATGTGTCTTTGTCTCCAGTCTTCCTCTATTGACTTGAGTTGACTTTTTGGCATTTTGACTTTTTGGGTCGAAGCTCTGACGGTGGGCCAAAGCTTCCAAGTAGCCAAATAGTCTCTCAAGACAAATTTCACTGTCACTGACGACTGGACAAGGAGGAGGAGGTTTTAAATTGACGGCAACTGTCAATCGCTCATTACAACTCTCCCCTGCTGATTCCTCTCTCTCCTGTTCCTTTCTTTCCCTGTGTGTCCAAAACTTAAAGCTCCAGCTACTGTTGTAAAAACATGAGGAGAAACCCATCAAAACATATGACTGTTTTGAAGGGAGAGCAAAAGAAGGAGAAAAAAACAGGCGGCTGTCTTATTATTCTCCTTTTGTCACTCTCCTCGTTTCCTCACCACCACCCAAACATCAAAAGGAATATCAACAGGCAGGTCAGGGTATCACAATAGACTCTCTTTAAATCCCATTTCCATCCTAACAATATTAAGCCTGGTGTATCAACAAAATTTAACTTTAAAAAATTGCTCTATTTATTTTATAATAATTTATTAAGAACAAATCAGCTATGATTAAAATTACAAATTCGTACCATCCGTATTTATTGACAAAGATTGGGATTAACTTTGAAGGGTTAGAGTCGGAAACAAGTCAAACGCCCACTCCCTCCCCCTCTTGAACTTTAACAATCCAAGTCTTGTCATTGTAATTTGTTGTTGTGGATAAATATTTTGACCTTGTTTCCTCCCGAAATTGGTTCCAAAGGGACTATGAGTCTACCTGAAGAATTTTAACATGGTCACACCCCTGTCAAACATCACAATCCTTAATTATCTCTCAAAGTCATTACAAAAGTGGATCAACATCCTTTTTGACACATTACACTAGTTTTGTGAGTGTGCCTCTACATGTATGTGTGTAAGCTCAGGATTTTAGTTTCCCTAATCGATTGGATCTTCGTGACCCTTCTTCATGGACACTGAACGTACAACCTTGTGTGACATCATATTGACGCCTTCCTATCTCATAATGGAAACATGTGTACGTACAGTACTCTGTATGTACACTTGACTCGTGTGTGTGACAGTTTTTTTCAGATAGTCATCAGCTGTTGACTGATCATCCCTTTTTAACTTTTGAAGAGTACGAAAGAAGGGACAAAGATCACCGCACAACCGATTTTGTCAAATATCCTCCCGGGATTCATTACTCTTTCCTTTGGACTGAGGATGAGTCCGACAGTGTCGGACCGACACTCGACTTTTCTCGAATTTTTAAATATTTTTCTCACACATTCATATTTGAGTGGGGATCCACTTTGCAGATCGTGGGGTCAGACACATCAACATCACACATCAAAAATGTGTGAATTCCCATATTTACCTGTTCCTGTTCACATGATTCGCTTCAACTTGAGAGTTTTTCTTCACTCAGCAAATAATCCTGAAGCTCACAGTCATTTTTATGGCATCTAAACATACGCTCTCAGTCCTTATTAAGGTATGGATAATAATATTTTTTAAAAACCTGATCATATTTATGTACTCTTCTTCACATTCCTTGTGTGTGTGTGGAGTCAACTCCTCAGTTTTTCCAACGAAGAAAAATTTGTTTTTTCAATTTCCATCATCACGAAAATGATAAGTCGGCAGTAAATAACCTGGAAAAAGTAATGAGGAACAATAATCATGCGATGAACTTTGGACAGTTTCCTAGTATAAACTTTTCCTAATAAGCAATTTTTTCCCCCACTATCAGACCAACTCATCTCAATCATTGTTGTTGTATGTATGTTCTCCCTCTTCACTTCTCAAATCAGAAAAAACTTCAACTCTCATACCACAGCCTATGTATACACAACATGGAGTACACATAGACACAATAAACTTTAAAGGTAAACAATTTTTTGATACGCAAAACTCTTGATTCGTTCATTGAATTCCATCCATTCCTGTCCTCTCTTCTCTAATTCTCAACTTTGTAAATAGTACCTTCTCCACATTCATACATGTATGAACCTGTGATATATTTATGTAGATAATTCTTTACTACAATGGAGACTATGTAGTCACAACACTACAACACGATGTGTGTGTGTGTGGTTGGGATTGAGCATACAGCACATGTACTATGCTACAGTACTATGCTGTAATGAAGGCTAGCGCATAAATAAAAGTCTAATTTTCTTGTTCCACATACCACACACAGGCAGGCAATCCTGAACACAGACTTAATTCATTGCTAACAATGCGATAGACATGAGAACCTCCACATTCTAATGAGACAAGATACAAATAACGAAGAACAAAGCGGAAGGAGGGAGAGAGAGAAACAAGCAAATCTTATTATAACATCTTCCATCGTAAAATGTTAAATTCATCTTGATATGAACATATCTACAAGGGAATACTTTGTATTTTTCTCTTTTCATTTAATTTCATCTTGAACTTGGTTCACAGCAAAAGTCAATGGTCTCTCTCTCCTGTCTTTTCTCAGTACACTTTATTCTGATTGTAGTTAAATACAGGGTGATTTCTCTAAGTTGACACGACTTTGACTGGCTGTATCTCGGAATATTTCTCATGAAATTTCCCTGTCTTCTGACCC